>JAECUM010036241.1:0-16006 GCA_016617855.1 Megalonaias nervosa
CTGGCCCCCGCCTCACCCCGAAGTCAACAGAGAGATATAATAGGTCAGACGGACTGCACCTAACGGGTCAGACATTAATCGATTTTTACGACATGATTGAGTTTATTCTTTATCTCTGAGTCAGCCCTAGTGAGGTCGGGGGGGGGGGGACGAAATCAGAAGAGGAATAAACAGAAATGTGAAATACTCCTTGACGTCCACAGGAATATTTCCAGAGAGGAGGGGGCACAGTAACTTTTCCAAAAGGGGTGGGTGGGGTGTGGTTGGAAGGCCAAAATGAATGTTACCAGTCTAATACTGCATCTTTTAAAAATCCGAAGGGTGGGTTGGAGGGGGGCAACTGCGCACAAACATGATAATGCTTACTCTATTGTCACAGAAAAAAAAAACAAAAAAAAAAAAAACGATTGCCTATTTGAATTTCGAATCGGCACCACACATTTAAGAATATACCACATAATAGATGTAGTTGTTGATCATACTGATTCAGAAAAATATGTATGCAGGAGACCTTCTTTGAATTGTCATGATTGGAACTTGAGGCTTTCACACTCCTGTAATGCTGGCTAAAGTAACGGTAATGTCTCTTGTACAAAGACGCATTGTATGTCCAACATAACTGGCAATTCTATAACTATCGACGAAAGAGAAAAAGATGTCAAGAAACTGAAAATAGTAGATGAAAACTAGAGATGAAAGAGCAGAATACTTTCACTTCTGTAAGAGATAACTATTTATTTTCCGTATATATTTTTAATGCAATGCTTGGTTATGCAAGTACGATTCCAGGCACACACTATGTGCCACATCAAAGCTAAATCCTTCAATATTTAATTGAAAAACAAATTAAAATTTAAAAGTGATGGGCATATGTATGGTCGGTGTAGAGGTTTTATTAATATTAGGACGGCCTTATTTGGACCAGATTATTGGGCCAGTCTGCCGAGGAGACTGGGTATAAAATGGGCCAGTATACTGAGGAGTGATTTAGAATTAGGGCGGCCTTTTTGGACCAGGTTAGATTATTGGCCACTTTGCTGAGGAGATCTGATATAAAGGTGGTCGGTGTGAAGAGGTTTGATTAACATTAGGACGGTTTTATTGGGACCAGCTTATTGGGCCAGGCTGCTGATTAGACTGGGTACAGATCTGGCCGGTATACATTGGTTTGATCAGCATTAGGGTTGCCTTATTTGGGCTAGATTATTGGGCCAGTCTGCAGAGGGTACTGAGTATAGAGGTTGCTGATATATAGCGGTATGTTTAGCAGTAGGACGGCCTTATTGGCTCTAGAATATTGGGCCAGTCTGCAAATGATACAAGCTACAAAGTGTGTCGGAATACACAGGCATGATTAGCAAGGGGAGGTTTTATAGGGATCTGAATATTGGACCAGTCTGGTGAGAAGACTGGATCTAAAAGTGGCAAGTATACAGAGATTTGATTAACAACAGAGATTCCTTGTTGGCACCAGATTATTGGGCCAGTCTGTGAGGATACTGGATACAGAACGGTCTGGTATAGGAAAATTTAAAGTTTTGCAGACAACTGATTACGAGTCCGACTCTCTACCAACTGTGCTACCGCCGCTCCAGATAGACAGACAGACAAACAGAGATATTGATGCTTTGGGTTAACGCCATTTCTTCAGCACGTGATAGACATGCATGGACTCGGATCACAATTAATTTTCCAATATAGTCTCTGCAGTTGTTTATCAGTACTGAACTTTCCACTATGTGACAGTCAATGCAAATCATATGCTAATCTAAAATACCTTCAACGATGACTTCACGGTGAAGTTCTTGTCATAGGTTCACCGGCATTTCTTTGAGAGGTTGGACTGTAAACAAAGCAATGTACAATAGAACACAGATTTCACTTCCGGATCATCACCAAGGCCTTAATACTCGCTGTGCACTGTCGCCGAAACACACACAGACAACGACACGATAAGCTCATAGTCTAAAGAATAAACATTTACCTTTAAATCCATACCAAGAATGGCTAAATCTACCTCTTGCATCACCACCAAAAGGAAAAATGCTCTAAAAATAGGCTGGGACTACATTCGTGGGTACTGAACCGGAACTAATAATTGTGATCTGATTCCACATAGGGGCCAAAATATCTTGCGAAGAACCCGGGAAAACCCTGGTAAGAACCACCGACCCACGGGGAAGCTGATGGCAAGCATTCTCAGATATCCACATTGGTCGAGCCTGAGACTCGAACCAACGCGGACAGAGGTGAGATAGCAGTGATTGGTAAAGGCGGGCGCTTGAGACTACTCCGTCAACCCAGGGGCGCGCGCGCGCGCGCGAGAGAGAGAGAGAGAGAGAGAGAGAGAGAGAGAGAGATGGTTGCTTTTTTTATTATATTGCCATTAATGGTTTGATTCGAACGTGGAACTCGTTACCTGTATACGAAATAATTCTTCATGACATAATTTTCAAAGCCTACCTGAATCGAGACAAAGAAATCACTCCTTGCTTCTGTTAATTTGCTGATCGGCTATCACAAATCATGCACGCGTGGCTAAGTGCAAAGTGCAGTAGTTGAAATTGCCATTCCGGTCTTGTATTTACTAAAATGTATTGTTCCTGTGGCGAAATGGAGACGGCAAAATTTTTTTTATCAGACTGTTCAAAATATTTTGCTCTGCAAGATCACATATTTGCTCTCACAATGGAAACTTTACAATTTGGCGACTCTTTGTTCACTACAGAAAATAACACCCAGCTCTTTCTGTCTGCGCCAGATTTCATCAGGATAATTAATAATTCATGTAGTCTATATAAAAATAACCATTCAATACCCCATTTTCCCCCGTCGCTACAATAATGGTTCCGGTCGGGGGGGGGGTGTAGGTGTAGGGAAAATGGCCTAACATAAATGGGAAAACTAAGATAATATTAGCATTGATACATATGGAAGTTGAAATGAGTGTATTATATCGTATTTAAGTTGTAAGCACTTTGCTTACCGTAACATCTTAACATTTTTTTCTCCAAACAGTTTAAGGTAAATATACATCTCCCCGTATCCTTCCCAGCTCCCCCATTGCTAGTTTTAGGAAGGGGAGTTTTCAAGCTTGAAAAAGGTACAAAAACTGTCTTATTTATTTATTTATTTATTTATTTATTTATTTATACTTTTTTCGTTTATTTGTTTCGTTTGCAAATACTGTACACGATAGACTCCAATGATCAGGGTAGAGCGTCGTACTCTTCAAACAATGGTTGCGGGTTCAAAACCCGCCCAGATCAGCCCGGGGTCGGCTGCCTTGGTGTGTACTTGTCAAAGGCACTTAGATCCTCGGACAAAATAACTATGGGCAACGGATATTGTGCATTGAGACCGCGTCAGGCAGGAGTGTTTTTAATTGGTGAGTTTTTATTTTAACACACACACACACATACACACACGTACGCACGCACGCACGCATTCGCTCTGTCTTTCTTTCTCTGATTTGTTCTTAGTGTCTAAGAGCTGTTATATGATTTGAAGAATTCCTCATAGATGATATATGGTTCCATCTTATCGAACAATTCCTTGCCACCATTTTCGTGTTGAGCCCTGGCTGCCCTTTTTTGTGACTTTTTCTTGTTCATTCATATTTTATTGCTAGAAGTTTGGGGAATAGCTTTGTGTATTATATATTGAACAGTCGTAAGTCATTTGCACTGATTTTACCAAACGTCTATATAAGGCGTGTATGGTTTATATTTACAAACTGCCGTAACAAATATGCCTTTTTCAGAAATGTATACCGCTTTTATTTTTCTAAAATACATCATGAAATATAAACATAATATCTAAATCGAAAAATCTGCAGTATGATATCACCAGCAGTGTCTATTTCCTCATGTGTGATATCACCAGCAGTGTCTATTTCCTCAAGTGTGATATCACCAGCAGTGTCTATTTCCTCAAGTATGATATCACCAGCAGTGTCTATTTCCTCAAGTGTGATATCACCAGCAGTGTATATTTCCTCAAGTGTGATATCGCCAGCCGTGTCTATATCCTGAAGTGTGATATCACCAGCAGTGTCTGTTTGCTGAAGTGGGACATCACTGCAGTGTCTGTTTCCTGAAGTAATGCAAATCTTCACGGAGCATATTTTGTGTTAAGAGCTTTAGGGTGTTACTCAGAATGCAATTTCTGCATCGTTTTATGCATCCTTTTTACAGCCACCGTCAACTTTTAGTTAATTTAAAGATATAACACACGATCCCATTTATCGACATATGTGGATATTTGTTTAAATTAAAGTTTGCGATTGTGAAAACACCGAATGGTATAGCTGTCAAAGCACACAAGTCAACCAGATTGATGAGAAACACCAATAATTGTGTATAACTGCATTTGTCTTTTAAATTTAGAAAAAATGAATTAATATAAAGCCTGAGTTGTTGCAATTTTTAATATCATTTTTACATTGGCTAGTATATAAGTTGACTTATGCAAGTGTCACTAAAACTGGTGACGGTGGGCATTTGCTTTCGTATTTGGGATTGAGAGGAAAAAAAAATTGATGTGCAGTTTGATGTTCGGACATTGGGTGTTGAATTCATTAGCAAATATTAACGGAATATAGAATTTGTTTGTCGGGTTTATTTGCAGATGTTTTTATTGATGGGCACACCACAATACATCAGTGGTTCATGTTTACCTTGCATGGAAATAAAATTACCATCTATCACTGAAACCACATTCACTATCGAAACAACAAATAAGCGAACGAATAAACAATGCATACATACATACATACATGCATACATACATACATACATACATACATACATACATACGTTAGTATTTGTCGAACATTTCAGATTCAGAGAGTTCACCTAGGAACTTAAAAGTTCATAACTATAACTTTACTATGGATCCAATCCGTGGTGTCAACATTATCTTGACATGAATCTTCTCTTATACTCTCTCTCTCTCTCTCTCTCTCTCACACACACACACACACACACACACACACACACACACACACACACACACACACACACACAACTATTCGAACATTACACACACAGACAAACACACACAGAGTCTTGTTTTGGGGATAATTATCTAAATTTCTAAAACATATCACAATATTACAAGGGAAACAAACATTATCAGAGACTATCTGGACAACATACGGATAATTACAGTTTTCTTCCAGTAATCCAAACCTTGTATACATACTAGGCATTTATAACCTTTCAAAGCAATGTGACATGGCAACCAACACTAAATACTAGTTTTCCTTAATGTATGAGCAAATCATCCTTATGTAATATCTGGGATGGGATATTAACGGATGGTCAGAGTTCAGATGTTACAATGCTTTCAGAGTAAAAAGAAAAAGATGGTGAAATTTCTTGTTTTTGAGACGTTTCAGTGCAGTTAACATCTTTGAGTATGTCTGAGGCATCTGCTGTGTGGAAGAAAACTTTGGTTACGGTCGACAGTAAGCCCTACAAATTTGGGTCTACTCCACAACAGTAAGAAAACAACTATCAATATAGAGCGTTGAATCATCATGGATTTGACGGAATCGGCATACGTTCATGCAAACATTCCTAGATTTCGAAAATTTGAAGCCGTTTTATTCTGTTCATTTCTGAGCTCCATTTAAGCTTATTTGTAGTTAACGTTCAATAGTATGCGTACTTTTTGATCTATGGCAGATAAAAAGGTCGTCGACAAATATAATGCACGCATTTCGCAATAAAGTTAACTTTGATGTCGAACAGGGCAAAGGACAATATGCTGCCCTGAGGTACACCTATTTCCTGAGGATAGCTTTAAAAAAAAAGCGCGCTGCCTAAATAATCTCTGAAATTAACATCTTTTCAAAAGTTGTAGAAAAAGTTAGGTAGGCGCCCCTTAGACCTAGGTTTAATATAGATTATTCATTATGTCGCACTTCCATCAGCTTTCTCCAAGTCAACAAAGAAGGCATTGTATGTCCTTTCTTTATCTGAAATCTTCTCTTATAAATGCTTCAAGTGCAACTGCTTTGGTATCTCGAATCCAACAAAATACTAACAGACGTTTAGTGTGAATTCAGACGCCAGATGTGCAGAATAGATGGTCGGAATCCACATTAAATGTCTGTTAGCATTTTGTTGGATTCGAGATACAGGAGTAGTTGATCGTTTACCAGGCATTGAATGGTTTAGCAAATACAGCTTGCTAATGATATGGGACGATATCTGGAACGGACACTTTAGTCATTTCTAGGTTTGGGTACAGGCCTCACCGTTGTTTATCGCCAAGATTCCAGGAAGTTATAAATTTCTTAACGGTTTGGAAAATGTTTTGCAGTGCGTTGAGAGATGTATCAGGTGTTTCGAAAGTTGATAGTGGATATAATCTAGTCATGTTGAAGTGTGATGGGCTCGATAGTCTTCTATTTCTCTGGGAATGTAAGATTTATTGCAATCTTCAGCGTTAGTAGATTTGAAATTTACAGGAACCTTTATTTACGGATTCTGACACGGCGGAAGTTTTCATAATAATTCTCCGGTGAGGAGCTTTTCGAAAATATTTCTGTCAATACATTTGAGATTCTAGTATGATTGTAATCATTTTATCACATTCTTCAAATGGGTGATACAGCAACGTTTTTATTTTCTTTTGCAAATGATTTTTGTACCATATTCGATACTGATTTAATAGAGGTGCGACATTTGAGCATATGCTTCAGATTTCCACCATGTGTTCCTCTCGTTCACTCTGATGGTGTGAGATTTTGTTGTGTGTGTGTGTGTGTGTGTGTGTATATATATATATATATATATATATATATATATATATATATATATATATATATATATATATATGCAGACTTTAGGTTCTTGCAGTGGCACTGAAATATTTAATGACCTTTTCCGTTCCCTGACTGCGTCTTTGTATGCATAATCAAACCATGGTTTCTTGA
Organism: Megalonaias nervosa; assembly: GCA_016617855.1. Lineage (NCBI taxonomy): Eukaryota > Metazoa > Mollusca > Bivalvia > Unionida > Unionidae > Megalonaias > Megalonaias nervosa. The sequence goes on from JAECUM010036241.1 coordinate 6,947, forward strand.
CACATTCATGAATTGCCAAATTTTTTTTGGGGGGGGGGAGGGGGTATTGTATCCCGAGCAACATCCCTGGAGTTTCTTTGTTCGATTGTGGAATTGGATACTTTATGTTGTCAAACCAATCAGCTGTCAAATTTGATTCGCAAAGGGATTAATGGCATGTTTCCCAGTCTGCCTTGTTCAGTCTTTATCCCTGCCCGCCTCCTTGAGCTTTGGAATATTACTTCCTTAGTATACTGGAAAGTGGTCCAAGTGAAGTCAGTTAAAATGAATGGATTGCCGATGGTCAGATCTAAGAACGAGTAAGATCCTGTGACGCGATACATGTATGTAAATGACTTATCATTTAAAAGGCAACGATTGTGTTTGAAACAAAGTCTTCTATTTTCCTTTAGCTCTCATTGATATCTTTACAGCTACAAAGTATATGGTTATGGAGGGGGATTACCGCCATAATTCTATACATATATTGTTCTAATCTTCCTTGATGCATTATTGTAATGTCTACTTGCAAGAGCTACTTTCATAATTTTATCCATGTATATTGTATTATTCATTTATGCAGATTGTACGTGGCAGTTTGCAAGTGCTACTTTACTTCTGCATTATTGTCAATGGCTGCTTGCAAGTGCTACATTCATAATTCTAGTCATGAATTTTCTATTCTTCATTGATGCAAGCTGTAAATAGCTGCTTGCAAGCGCTTAGATCTACGTTCCTTCTGCGTTATTGTGTATTGCAATTTGGCAACTACTGAATTGATTATTTAGTTTGTCGTACGGCAAATGCGCTGTCAGTTTTTTCAAGTTTTAATATTCTATTTATAAACTTGCTATATCACAAGTTACACAGATTGCACCTTCTAAAATCATGATCATAATGTAGCATCAAGCACGTAGCAAGTTACCATCACGGAAGTTAGCATAAAATAATGCCTCATTATAGCAACAGATGGCGCTGTGATATGTCAATTTCTTACAATACGACTACTCCCCTGACCCTAGCAACAAGAGGTTATACCACTCTGCGGCATGTTTGGACGTCTTACTTAAAATATCATTCGAATTATATTACCGCATTACGGTCAGCTGATTTCTCAGAGTATTAACATTCAGACGAGAGGTGGCCCGCAAGAAGCACAAAAAACAAACTACATGCATCAAACTGTATACAATTAGATGTACTTACACAATGTTATATTTCCGCTGACCCTTCCCACCCAACTTTTATGGACATTTTGTGGGTGTAATTTACGCTACCGCAAGGTGGCAGAATAGGGTAGCCGCTTACAAGCAAGGTTTAAGGTCCTAATTTGTTTATATATTCTCATTCACAATGTTATCAATTTAGAGCATGTTTATTATTTTAGAGCGCAGTGCAAATTCTGCGTTTTGTATAGTAAGACCTCATAAGGTTTGAGCAAATTGCAGATAAAATGCACATCAAGGCCATACATTCTCTTTCTTGTTTTTTCACGAGAGAGAAAGAGAGAGAGACACACACAGAGTAAATTACAGGGATGAAGATTACGTTTATTCTCTCATCCCTATGAAATTAATGTTTACTGTTAACCTGCAGTTTACAATGGCAATTTATATATATATATATATATATATATATATATATAGTGATGTGATGTGATTATGATTTTTAACGTAGCTTTAACAATTTTTCAGTCATATCGCTACGATGTCTGCAGTGTGGCAGTTTATAGTGATGTCTAGCACTGGGGCATCATGCCGCAGACATGTAGCATGATGTCCCACCCAGTCACATTATCCTGACACCAGGCCGACCAGTCCCTAACACTAACCTCTTAATGCTGGGCGCCAAGCGGAGACCAGCTGTTAATTACCATTTTTGTAAGTCTTTGGTATGGCTCGGCCGGGGTTCGAACCCACGACCTTCCGCGTCTGAGGCGGAGGCTCTAACTACTAGGCCACCGAAGCGGTCATATATATATATATATATATATATATATATATATATATATATATATATATATATATATATATATATATAGCAAGAAGTAAGGCAAATATTCAAATTATACAGAATTCTTATATACTGCTATGTATGGCATGGATGTATGTATGGCATGTTATTATGCAATAACCAGCAAGTATTGTCACTAGTTGTCTGTGACAATTATCTCATGTCTCCAGTTTCATTTTAAATCTCCAATTCCAATACAATAGCAAGAGGCAAATGACTTGAAACACGGACATCACATACAAAGCATATACTGTAGCATAGCTATATGCTACAAAAATATGAACTTATTTTATTATATAAAAAAAATATATTCTCACAGTATGAAATATATTTTCTATATCTAAACATAAAGAACGTTTCAATACAATTATTAGAGATGCTTTATTTCCCTAGATATCAAACTGGAAACTACATTTTTTATTATTTAAAATCGTATTCATCCATATGTGAAGTGATATTTTATAACACGGATAAGATAATTGATTGTAAGGTACTTCGCTGATAAAACATCAGACTCCTTTCTTAGCAATTATAAAAATATAATATATTGAATACAAATAACGTTGATACCGCTACCAGTAACCAGCTCAATTTGTTTTTATTATTACTGCTACAATACAGTACCAAATATACTTGATACATTTGGATATGAAATTAATGTAGTAGTTAAAAAGATTAATACAAATTTGTACATGTATCTTCTACAGATGTGGTTATTTTCTGTTAGAAGAGTAAGACCCCACACACACACACACACACATGCACACACACATAATTTTGTACAAAACTTTTAAAGATTTTAAGGCTACTCACAGCTCAGGTTGTTGTAGCATCCATCCCCACCCCACCCACGCATAAAGATCTTCATTTCTCTGTGATTTTATCATTATTTTATCCTGTTTAAAATATTAGTTAATATCGTCATGACACAAAAATGTCAACACAATACAACTATGCAATAAAGCAAAATAAATAAATAAAAGCTATATTCAGTCCTGTGTTTAACTTTTCATAGGAAATATTAGTAAACCGGAATTCATAAAAGCAATATTGTAGGATGAATTAGTCTAAAACAAAAATTATCATACAGGTACGCAATTATAGGGAGCAAATACCTGGTTTGTCTTGTTACATTGTTCTTATAGATTTTTTTTCCAATCCCTTTTGTTTTTTACTTTCACATGAATAAAACATGAATAAAGACAAGCTTTTCATACAATTTGGTTTTTGGATTGAACATAAACTCATAATTGCAAATTCTGAGGAATTAAAACTGTAAAATTCTGGATTGGCCGAGACACATTTCCTTTTGTATACCACATACATTTGTAAATTATGCTTCAAGAACAATCAGGTTATATTCCCTAGTGACAGTTTCAAGAATTACTCCCAAAGAACTTTCTCTTACTGAATCTGTATTCAATACATATATACACTGTAAAAAAATGCTCACTTTTGAAGAATTTGTTTTTTTGCGGGCAATACAATAAGTTGTTTGCACTTGCTGTGAGCAAAATCCCGTGCAAAGGATTATGTTTTATTTGCTAATTTGTTATTTATAATGCTTTGAACTTCACAAAACTATTATATTTCTAAACCTGAGATGAAATTTTAAATTTGGCCTATTATCCCTAATATATGTGCCTTGGAGCAATGGATAAGGTAAATTCCATAATTTAAATGACTTAATCACTCAGCACAGAGAGAGAGAGAGAGAGAGAGAGAGAGAGAGAGAGAGAGAGAGAGAGAGAATTTCTGACTGCATTTGTAGGATATATGAGGTATTTTATAAGCATGCAAGACATTTTAATTTGAGTTATAGAACCCTAAGTACTATTCCACGTTACCGGCTGCCATGAGTGGTCAGTGAGCTATCAGATTATTCTTCCTAAGTCGTATAGACAGGAAATTCATAGTCTAGCCCATAAAACGCCTTAAGCTGGTCATTTTGGCGTCAGTAAGACTTATCACAAGATCCTGAATAATTTTTATTTGCCGAAAATTAAAAGTGATGTTTATAAGTACTAGAGATCTTGTCACACTTGTCAAATGAGAGGAAATCCCAATCAGAAAATATCTAAGGCACATCTGCAACCTATTCGTGCATTTGACCATTTCACAAGCCATTGAGCAGAAAAATGCTAGACTGTCGATCCTTACCTGATACCAAGTCAAGCAACCAATACTTGTTGACCATAATGTGCGCGTCCTCAAGATTTCCATAGGCTATTCCTTTGAAGAATATTAAAGCAAAAACTGTTGTAAAAGTTTAGGCAATGTTTTTAACACTTGTTTGCCCCCCCTCCCCCCAAATGTGTCCAGCGATTTTACGTTTGATTATTTCGAACAACTTGTGCATGAATTAGACATCCAACAGTTTACTTTTTCTGCCTATCACCCTGAAAGTCATGGGACTAGCACAAGACTGTCCGAAAACACTCTCACCTACCCAGGATACATGTATACAATGATATTGAATCAAACCTTAAAAAAGACTGATCAGTAAAATCCTGCATTGTATAGTTATCGAGTAAGATCAGGAGAGTTTTTTTTCCCCCATGTTGGTAATTATCACCAAATGAAAGACCCCATGACTACCCTAAAACAGCAAAAGATTGTCCCAAAACACCCTCAACTACCCAGGATACGTGTAGGCAATTAAATCAAACCAAATAAAAAGACAGTTATCAGTAAAATTCTCCCCTGTATAATTATCGAGTAAGATCAGTAAAGTGTTTTCCCCATGTTGGTAATTAACACCAAATGACTACCCTAAAACAGCAAAAGACTCACCCAAAACACCCTCAACTACCCAGGATACGTGTAGGCAATTAAATAAAATCAAACCAAATAAAAAGACAGTTGTCAGTAAAATTCTCCCCTGTATAATTATCGAGTAAGATCAGTAGAGTTTTTTTTTCTCTTGTTGATACTTGCTGAAAGAAAGACCCTAAAACTGCCCCACAACATGCTCATCGACCCAGGATGCATGTATACAATTACAATAACTTAATGAAAATATGCAGTTTTGGTGCATTCTCTCTCTCTCTCTCTCTCTCTCTCTGATCATAGATAATGCACTAAACTACTTTTAGATTGCAAAGAGCAGCACACTTAATAAGTCGGAATCATGCATCACTATATTCGTATTTCAAATATTCTTTTAAAGTTTTTTTTATTTTATTCTTTAATGTGAGAAAGTGCAGCTGAATAGTTAGAACCTAATGGTGTTATATTTATATTTTTATAATTCTTGAACCAATTATTATTTTTAATTGGTTTGATAATGGTAAGAATTATAATAAATGAAAGTAAAATCTCCTGTAACATTATGTCTTTTGTCTCTGGTTATTTCCACTTTTGAGACAGATGTTTTAAAAGATGTCAGTACATTAACAATGCAAATTAAGTATTGGAAAACAATCGTACACAAAATATAATACTTCTAATCGCAAGTAAACATTTTTATCATGATACGAACATGATTTTCCACAATTTGATTATTTCGGCTTTGGCGACAAAATATGTTCCAAAATGAAGATTGTGATAAGAACAAGGAAACTTTTAGGAATGCTTAATTTTTTAATGTCATTTTACCCATAAACTTTGTATTATGTGCTATTGATGTTGCTCTGAAATACATTATTTTCGCCGGAGCTTATTTACAATAGTATCACAGGAAAAGATAGACGTCTTTGAGGTGGATCAAAATGGGTAACGTACGATACGATCCTTACAATCAGGGGTCGTCTGATGAAAGCTCGTTAAGAAGAGTACGAGGGAATATATCATTGTCATTTCCGATCCTTACTTTGCTAAAATAACTAATGTTTCCAAAGTAATGAGAGATATCACTAAGAAGTAGATTTCTTAAACGGTGAAAGTAAATTCTTAAGTGCGTCAAAACGGGGGTGAAGAAGATAGACCACCCTGCTGTAGCGTATGCGTTTTTGTTTTCGTAAGGTGCTATAAATCACTTAGATCTTCGAAAAAACACATGTTTTAGAGAACGGTTAAACTTCGTTTCTAACCTATACCTTAAAAAGGGGACTAAAAGAGTTACAATGTTTATCGACACAAAATGAATGCTGTAAAACTCTGTGGGAAACATTAATTATTTCTGGTAACGGAAACACTTTCGAAAATTTATAGCGCCGTCTGTTGTCATAATGCCATGCTGATATCTAGTATGCCATTATGGCAACAGATGGCGACACGAGTTGGAGAACAAAGATGATATTGATAAAACTTAGTATTTACATTGTTGCAAGGCCAAATCTGTATGAAAACAGAAGTTAGAATGATATAACTGTAATATGGCAAGTTATTAAAACCGAATATTTAAAACTTGTATTAACTGACATAGCGTTTGCCATACGACAAACAACAGAATCAATTCAGTAGATGGCAAACTGCAAGATGCAATGACGCAGAAGGAAAGTAGATCTAAGCTCTTGCAAGCAGCCATTTACAGTTTGTGTCAATGAAGAATAGAAAATTCATGACTAGAATTATGAATGTAGCACTTGCAAGCAGGAATTAACAATAATGCAGAAGGAAAGCAGTGTATGCAAACTGCCACGTACCGTTTGCATCAATGAAAAATACAATTTCCATGGATGGAATTATGAAAGTTGTTCCTGAAAGCAGCCATTTACAATAATGCATCAAGGAAGATTAGAAAATACACGCATATAATTATGGTGGTAATCCCCCTCCATATATGGTGACCACTAAAGTCGCCTAGTAACCGTTCAATATGATGGTTAATATCAGTTTGATTCATTGGCGGAAGTGCTTTGAGGGATATGTAATGAGGAAAGTTTACGAGTTTTGTGTATGGACACGCAAACGGCTGTAGGAAAATTTACGAGTTTTGTGTATGGAGACGCAAACGGCTATAGGAAAGTTTACGAGTTTTGTGTATGGACACTCAAACGGCTATAGCCTGTAAAGTAATACAGAGATTGATTTGGTTCTGAGGAGTTTTCTTATTTATGATAAGGGTCACTCCTCCTGTAGCCTTGTCAGTATTTCTTGAAACAAATCTCTTTGCATCAAAATCGTTATATACTTGAATTTGCTCTGTAACTCTTCCCAATTAATGCGATTGACGCAATTAATTGGTTATTTATGATGCGTACCACCACGAAACAAATTAACACTGTGTACTAAAAAGGTTAAAATTTAATCTTGCGATCCGGTTTATGAAATAGTCGGACGTACAAATAAGCAGACATTCAAAAAGAAAAGGGCATGAATTTATCCAACTTCATCTTCGACAGCGCGAAATAATTTTGTAAGAATGTTTGTACGGCACCTCAGCACAAACGTGGCTATGCGATTATGAGTAGGAACTGCTAGAGAGAAACAAAAAACAGACAAATAGAGGTTTTAAGATTCTATGGGAACAAAACGACAACAAAATAATAGGCCACAGATTCTATATCGTGGTAGTGTCGGCTTTCGTTTGCATTCTCATATTTGAAACATAAAACGCCAAACTCTGCCTGCCTCTCTCTCTCTCTCTCTCTCTCTCTCTCTCTCACACACACACACACAAACACACCGCTGCCTGCTGCCTGCCGCCGCCTTAACCTGCCTGCGCACCTGCCGCCTGCCTGCCGCCTGCCATATACTACTGCCTGCCTGCCGCCTATATGTGAGGGTGCACACACTTTCTGTTGAAGATTCACAAGAATTGAACAACACATTTTATTTTGATGTAGTATCAACCTTACAAATAAGTACACAAAATATACTGTAAATTCAGACAGACAGACAGTCAGACAGAGTTGATGCATCTTAATTTAAGGTGAACGTGTCATCAGTGCTGGATGCAGCAGCAATGTTTATGAGATTAGTGGAGGGTGGTGTCTTGTTGGAAGGGGTGGGTTTGATGAGTAGTAAAGAGCTGACCGTAACATCGATCAGCAATGGTGAAGGATTGCACTAATTCGTCCGCTCAAAATGTCTTCAAAGAACTTTGAACACGAAATCATGATGGGCCAACATGTATTATCTTCATAAATCTGGAGCCTGTACTCTTAGTTTGTTTTACAAATCTTGACATACCTCTAAGTAAAAAAATGATTTATCACTAGACGGTATACATGTTTCATCAAAGGAAAATATTATGTAAACAATTCTATGACAACAACAACAAAAACTATATTATCAAAACCCTCATAAAAAACAATGGTATCATCTGTAAATTCTGATAAGACCAAAGGACCAAAGTTTGGGTTTAGCGCTTACAAATAAAATAACTAAGACAAAACATTGCGTAAATTAACAGAACAATAAAAGAAATTTCATAAATCACGAGACTTCCGTGCTGAAACATAAAGACCTGCTGAAGCCAGATACAAGCTGTCCCATTCATAAAGCATTTTTCTAATCTAAAGCAACACTAATTTGTTTTTAAATTTTGAAAATAATCCTCAGTTGTAAACATTCAGTATTTCTGTTATTGCATATGGTCAATGATATCGCATCATGACACAACACTGAGTATTTTTCTTTTCTTTTGTTTTCTGGCAGGTTCATCAAACATTCTATATGGCCTATTTTCTGTATGCGATAAAAAATTTCTTAGGGTGTTTGTGAAATTCGTTATGTAATTTAAATACATGTAGTTTCCTTAACAAGGGTCACATAACTTAGAAGTTCATCTAAATCGTAACATGATCTTCATATGGCAAGAAAAGAAACACGCAAGATCATCGATTAAATTAAGTTTGAGAATTAAATAAAATTTTAAAATTATGATTTTCTCAATTGATGAAATCAGATGTCATCGTAAGTATCCATTTCTTTATATTGATATGAGACTATGGGGAAGAGTTTTTGACATGTGATAATATTCTATCAATGTAAAATATTCAAGAATTTCAGTACGAAATATTCTTCGGCAAAATTCATATGTTCATTCATCACTGCAAAATTTGTTTCTCGCAGTATCATGTATAGCAGAACAACTAAATCTCAAGTACTGTGGGAGTCATTCGAGTAACATCAGGAGTTCGAGTTGCTTAATGTTCGAGAAAATCTGACGCCAAAAGGATT
>JAECUM010036243.1:0-29288 GCA_016617855.1 Megalonaias nervosa
ATATATATATATATATATATTACATTAAAAATAACTTCCATGGGATTTATATACAGTGTACACAATACTAATGATTCAAAGTTGCAACAGCCTGTCGAGATTGTACATTAAGTTGGGAGGCGCACATATAGTGTGGTCTATTTAATCTTAATAATGCCTTTTAAAATCTGTATTAGGGTTCTAAAAACTAATTATTTTTAAATATTAAAATATCCGATAACTGGCTTCTCTCTCTCTCTCTCTCTCTCTCTCTCTCTCTCTCTCTCTCTCTCTCTCTCTCTCATCGTCGCAAGCTATGGGCGAAAAATCTTCGCAAGCTATGGCCGGAAATCCGTTATAAAACAAGTTTAGTGGATTTCCGCCTCTGTCATGCGACGATGTTTCTGGACCTACGAATAGATGAATAATGCCAAAATGTACAGACAAACTGATCAACTATTATAAGAGAGAGAGAAGGAGGGATAAGATGGAATCTCACTGTCGCATTGTCTATATCGATGTTAATTAATGCAAAATGATGACAATAAATTAATTTAAATATCTGAATTACCTCTTGTGTGTTCGTCATTTAGCTTGGTAATTATTCCATACTCGTTTCAATATACCTGACTGAGACTGAATCACTGAACGTTCATAGTTCATGAAACTAACCATGCTGTGTTTGTGGTATTCTACTTTCTTCACTTAAACCATCTTTCGCGTTAAATCATAAGTGTGTCTTATATATTTTGATCATACGAATAAAAATACAAGGTAAAAAGGAAAAATGCAACTTATCAATTTTCAAAGCGGATTGTGAATAGCGGCAATAATACAGAACAAAATTTTTTAAAGGACACATCGGGTAAGTGTGTGAAAAGTTCACTCTCTCAATACACATTTTCGTTTAGTTTATCTTAACTGTCTTGAAATGCAAGTATGTGAATCTTAATTTGTACTCTATCTTCCTTATACCACTCGTTGAATAAACATTTCATTTAAAGGAAACGAGGATTGCCGAGTATTCTTTTAATGAAAAAATTGCATATATCGAGGTATATAAATGATATAGCGTGTGTGCATATATATATATATATATATATATATATATATATATATAGTAAGTATATATATATATATATATATATATATATATATATATATATATATATATATATATATATAGTATATATATATATATATATATATATATATAAAGTATTAGAGGTACTGTTAAATATACAGACACACTCTTACTAGTTTACCCATCAAACTATTACACAATTTAGGAACATGGTAACCTTGAATAGCTTAAGTGAAATGTAGAAATGTGAGATTGTTTAAAGAACCCATTAAATTTAGTGTCAGATACGGATAATAAAATCTGGGATCGGTATGCGCATTCATAGACTGCAATTTAAATTGTGAATGTTAAGCAAGTATGAGACCACCAACCCAAGACCACGGACGTTTGTATTTATTAAGCGTGCCTGTAAATATCTGATTTCGTAACATCTAGATTGTGTGCTCTTTTAAGTACATGCTACTCAGTGTGTTTTCTGATGTGTGAAAGCTGTGAAATGTCAATTAGTTTTAATGTAGGAACATCTTGCTACCAAAACACATAAGCAGCATCACCTACAGCGCACTAGATTAATCTGTTTTCATTCTAGCTGTTCTCCATTGCTTTACATCAAATCAGTTAGTATTAGCAGACAACAGTAAATGATAGGGTTTCACGGCTCCATATGTTTCATGGAAAAAATATGAATTGATCATTTTTTTATTTTAGTGAAAGCGATTAACGCCATTAGAATTTTGTGGATGATTTAGCAACAGGTACTTAAATCTGACCAGATTAGACAAAGTTCTGCTATGCGAGGACATACTTGTAGGTCCGTCAAGATGAGCACTTTAGATCACTCAGCTACCGGGGGCCCCACTTCGATTGGATATCCATTATTCACTCGAAATATTTACTGTTTTATTTTATGCTTAAGTGTATTTGCTAGGAGTAGATTGAACTAGCAGATTGATTTACGGCATCCCGCGTATTAAAATCATCTGTTTAATATTGAGATTCTGCTTTGTTGTGTGCATGCGTGTGTGTGTGTGTGTGTGTGTGTGTGTGTGTGTGTGATTTGGATTCTTAAAGTAGCTTTAAAACGTTTTCAAATATCTCGCTACGATGTCTGCAGTGTGGCAGTTTACAGTGATGTCTAGTACTGGGGCATCATGTCGCAGACATGTAGCATGATGTCCCACCCAGTCACATTATTCTGTCACCAAGTCTACCAGTCCTAACACTAACCTTTTAATGCTGAGCGCCTAACGAGGCAGCTGTTAGTACAATTTTTTTTTAAAAGTTTTTAGTATCACTTGGCCGGGTTCGAAACCACGACTTTCCGCATCCGAGGCGGACGCTCTAACCACTAGGTCACCTGAGCGATCCGCTTTGTTGTGCATATATTCGTATGGAAAATATCATTAGTAAAAGGATTTTCTTTTCCAATTCAATGCAAAGAACGTACATAAAAAAAGAAAAGAACAACTGATGTTTGCTCTACTTATTGATCCTCACAATATGCATAGACCGATATATAACGGCGAATTATTTAACGACAGATCTGGATCTTCGCATTGTTTTCAGTTGGATCCGATACGGGAGTATACGGTAATATTGCAAAGGAGACGCTAGGAAGCATTATTTCTAATAATGACTGATATTATATTATTTTCAATGATGAGACACTTCAGTGATCAGCAATACTATTTATTCAATAAACAAGCCACCATTTTTCATATCCTGAAGCAACGTAGATTATTTCTTTCTCTTTATTTTCTCAAGAGGTTGAAGATAAAGAAACACAGAGAAAAAATATATTTTAGTCACTAACATTGAATATAATAGAGGGAAGCAACATGCCAAAGATTGTATATTTTTAGGTACCTGAAGGTTCAGAAATCATAAATAAGATATGAAATGTAATCAGATAATTTAAGCATTCAAATTTACCATACAGTGAATTTTCTCATTTACATTTTACAGAGTTTAATCTTTTTTTTTCAAACCATTTTGTGTAGCGTAACGTTTTTGAATTTCGAATTCCAATCATATCATATAAAATGGATTGTAATTTGTGTTATAAAGTCGACGTTGGTATAGGAATACCTCGCCCCTTTTTAGAATTGTCTTTTTGAAGATACCTTTTCAATAACATAATTTTTGTTATTTATTTTTCATGAAGGTCTGTACTTATAACTACTATTGTTGTATGAGAATAAGATTAGCTTGTCGTTATAACCATAGTTATACAGTGCTGACATCGCTACGGTTCATTAACTGATGTCAATCGGCGCTTTGACAATGCGATGCTGTTGAAGACAGAATTATCAATTTTCGAAAATTCAGTCACTATTATCCAAGAAACATTAATACAATTTGCATCCTTTTATTCTTTAAATAATTATCTTACATACAAATGTCACTCAAATTGTTAATTTTATTTCTGTCTATCGCTTTTTTTTTCTACTCTTTTACATACGGCAAACGATTCCGCAGGCTAATACGGGGTCTTTCAGACCTCAACTGGGACCACATGCATAAATAATTAAAATAAAATATACATCACCAGGATTCAACCAGGAACGTGTTCAAATATATAAACTGATTCTACCCAAAGGCATAATTAATTAACATAAACTATACATCACCAGGATTCAACCAGGAATGTGTTCAGATATATAAACTGATTCCACCCAATAACGCCCATGTTGACAGTGCACGTTACCCATCGATGGAATCCATAAAGAATTACAGTGACTCAAATGAGGGATTTTACAAATAAGAAACATTTACTATAATATCTAAGCTCACTTATCATTTCATGATTATTTTTCCAATATTAATAAAACTATTAACAAAATCTGCATGAGAAGTATACGCTGAACGATATTATAGCCAATTATAATCATGCAAACTGCATTTATTAGATATGGTAGATCTTATCTGAGTTAATTTAGATAAGGATTATATTATTAACTTGAGATTCATTTCCTCCTAATCTTCGTCCTCAACACATTCAATCAAATCTGGATTAAGAACTTACTGTAATCTGTCTTTTATTCAATACGTATCTACAGAACCTCGCGGCTTGATGAATCTCAGATAGTTCTATCGTGTAAATCGAATTTAAAATACAGGGGTAAAACCATCAGCCATAACTTAAAATCTAATCAACTTTGAGATGATGGGAACTGTTCTATATTTGGGAATGTACGCAAAGACAAGTCCCAATGTGTTCTGTTGTAATTAGTGTTGGAACATTGAAAATCATTTAAACTGTTCGATTTAGCAACGTTTCCAGAAACGGCATATGCTAGTTGTGTTGGATTAATAGTAACTGCATTGATACAGTTACTTAATTGTTAGTTATATGAGAGAGAGAGAGAGAGAGAGAGAGAGAGAGAGAGAGAGAGAGAGAGAGAGAGAGAGAGAGAGAGAGATTTATACTTGGTTTAAGTAATATTACTTAATTTAAATACGTCGCTGTAAATAATAATTCATGGATCTACTGGACAATAATTTATATTACGTCGCATATATAATAAATGACATGATTTGGGGGGGGGGCCCAAGTGGCCCAGTGGTCTAGAGCGCTCACCATTACGGATCACTGCCATCTCACTTCTGTCTGCGTGGGTTTGAATCTCGGATTCGGCTAATGTGGTTATGTGAGAAAGCTTGCCTGTAGCTTCTCGTGGGTCGGTGGTTCTTTCTGGGGTTTTCCCGGGTTCTTCCTCCACCATTAAGAATGGCCGGCATGTATAGTCTATCTTGTGCTGAAAAATGGTGTTAAACCCTACAACAACAACAACAACAACATGATTTTGGGAATGTCAGAATAGTTACTGGATGCCATTTTTATCAGAATCATTATGAATGTATTGTTCTTACTATAGGTTAAGTTCTCACTTACCTGAGAAAAGTATCACCTGCACTGAAAAGTATTATACCTATATTTATGCTATTAAAATGAAAAAACGGTGTAAGAGATTTTAGAAAGTGAAACTGAAACAAGTGTGCAATATAAATGAAATTTCTTTGTATAGGTGATATTCACGGAAGTTAGTTTCCCATTTTGTCATCACCAATGATTCTCAGTTCATCCAGTGGATGCTATAGTGGAAAATGACTTAATTTTGTCTTTCACTGACACGGTTTGATTAAATGTTTATTAATATTAATTTCGATTCCAATACCACCAATGCATTCACTAAATTCTTTCAAATGTTTTATCGTAATTCCATCAGTGACTTAGGTTTTACCGTTTGCATTTGCATGTGCCTTTAGTGCCAAAATTGCTTTTTTATATCGATGGAATTTATATATCGAGCACATGACAGCATTTGATAAAGATACGACACCTTGTTATGAACTCTTATATTTCGACACGTTAAATAATATTTTCTCATTAGTGCTCTTTTTAGGGCTTGATTACCCCTTTACAATTTCGTTTCTCTAGAACTGTTCTTTTACAAGATTATGGCATGGAATGACCAATGTTATCTTCCCACTTATTATCGCTATTACTATCGAGTTTTGCCGGTAAATGTGGTAATGATATCTGGGAATATTACTAGATCGTTGTGAAGAATTTGACTTTCTCCAATATATGTATTCCAGTAACTTGGACAAAAGAATTTGATATCTGTTGGTAATAAGATTTAGGCCAGAGTTTGTTAATTGACTATAATAAATTTCGAAAAGACAATTGGTTGATTGAGTCATTTTTAGATATATCTAAAACCATTTAAATATGAATTACAAACCATTTATATGAGGTATTAATAGTTTATCGTCCATTGAATTATTCATATATTTCTTCATGATTAAAACAATTTTCACGGAGTGTAAGACCGATGATTGCAACTCATTGGGTCGGATTCAAAAATAGCGTTTGGGGGAGGGGAAGGGTAAACAAGTGTGGCGAGAGATGTATGTGATGGAATTCCAAGTGGATGCCAAGTGGACAAAGCTCCCAGAGGCACCCGAATTTTAATTGTTTAAAATGCATAAATCTAACAATCTCACCGCAAAGAGAACATACTAAAGGAACCATTCCGGTTGTTTACCTACTAATTTGTAGGATACAGATTAGCTTCGGCTCTGCCATTCTCCCCACGAATTCGGCCTCCATGGTCCCCCCCCCCCTTCTATCAGCCTTATAGGTCATGTATATCAAGCTGTTACAAGATCCTGCATTTGACACTATGTATTCGCCCAACGGCAATGATTCCTGGAAACAGATATGGGCGACAATTTGGATGCAGAATTACAGTTTTCCTAGGACATGTCGAGATTTATAACAAAAATTTCATTACTATATTGACTGGCCTTCTGTTACATTATGCTAAATTGGCAGATAAGAAAATTAAATCTGGATATGTCTAGGCTCCGGATGAGAAGTCAATCTTCAGGCAGCAATATGTTAGGGGACATTTTATATTTCAATCTTTCATGTATGACAGCCTGATATTTTGATATTACTCATTAGGTTCTTGTAAGAGATATGGTATATTATGGTTTTAATGTAAGATATACTAATAGTACACATATAAAAATACACATATCTGACGTGATGTTTCAGGATAATATTCGAGATAATTTAGAATCAGATATTTGAAAATTTCAGCACGCAAGGCAAGCTTTTTCTATCATTTTATGATATAATATTTAAAATATCAAATAGCAAAATTAACACGTGCTACGTACATGTAATTTAATTACTTGTGTGTTAGTTTTTAAATTCTTTTAATTTTATTTTTGTTTCATTATATTTTATTGTAATGATAATTTTTACTGGATTTGATATTTTTCCCAGTAAATTCAGTCTTTTGTTTTGAGGCAAAGATATGACTTAAGCACTATTTTCGGCTCACTTTGGTTCATAGTTTTTGTAAACATCGAGTGAAAACGACTGGCTATTACCAATGTCATCTTCAGCCTATGTGTTAGCTATGTTGTAAACAGTTTTATTTTTAAATTCATTTCCAGCGTGAGAATCTGATTCATAGATAGGGCTATTCTGCTTACGTAATAATTGGTATTTTTTACTGCGCTGTTCAAATTAGTGATCACGTCGCCCTGTGACGTGAGCCACCATGTGATCTAAAATCGAGTCTTAAAGCAGCCATTTTGCTAGTAGATTTATCAGTCGTAAAATTGCACCTTTGGGCTCAAGGTATTTGTCAAGGTGTTGCTATTTGAGTTGATTTTCGTATTTAAAATAATTTATTCACCCTGGGAAATATTCTACTTCAACGAAATACTTGAACAAAGATATTCAGTGGAAATTTATTCTGGAATTTTAAACGGGAACATTATAAATTGTTATTCAACGAGGAATTGTTGCCATTAGCACAATGACCTCATCTGACGTTATTGCCTTCCATATTGAAACTTCATAGAGATTCGAACCTGGATTCAATTAGAACTGTTTAATGATAGGACTTATATTTTTCAATTTTAGGATTGCTTTCTGGATTATATTCACAAACCGTAAGTCCTATTTCATATTTATATCTTGTTTTCTAGGGAAATAAATTATTTTCTTAAAATTTACAAAGCTTGTTGACTTCACTCTTTTCTTTTGTTACATTTGTTTTAGCCTACACGTAACACACGTAAGTTAATCTTTTCTTGTTAGCACCGCCCCCAAAAATAATATCAATATTCGGCTCTTTGTCTCATTTCTTTATCATGCTTTCGTTTCATTTTATGCTTTGGACTTCCTCTGTAAATGATGGAATGATTCTTTGCGATCAAGCGCAAGAAAGCATCATTATAGTCCTTAATACATATGAACAACATAAAGTAGAAAGTATGCAAATATATTTTACATCAAAAAAGTACCACTGCAGATTAAATAAAGCGTTAGCGATTTTCTCTGAGTAACAGGTAAATGAATATTTTTGTTGCAATGTGGAGGTAAACTGTGTGAAACAATAAGAGCAAAATACTGACAAATAGTTTTAAACGGTACCAGCAAATACTAACATTATTTAAAGATAATACAATTCATACAGAGACCGGCACATTTAGAATGCTCTAAGAACAAATATATTGACGCTAAACGCATCAATTACCTTACCAAATACGATCGCATCATTAGTTTCACATCGTTAATCTCAAGGCAATCAAGATCAAAACCTTGAACCTAAAAGACAACATGACATTTTTAAGCGGCAGACTTAAATTTCTCTCGTCATTTGAATTTTCATATAGCAACGTTGAGCTCATCCTATTTGATGCACTATTTATGGTTCTTGTACCTTTGCAAAGCAAAACTTTCACGCACGTGCAAACCAGTTTGTAAAAGACTAAAGTCTCTATTGTAAGTGACAATTTGTATTTTAAATTTACAAGCGGCTTCTTGATGAGGGAACTCTTATAATGAAAAATATAAAAATAAGAAGTTAATTATCGATAACAAACACAAAATATGAATATAAAAAGATTTTTGTAAATAATCTCTAACCTATGTATTTTTTATCATGTAAAATACTAATTACTAATGCTGCAGTCCTCATTATAATGCGGAAACATCAGGGCCTCCCAGTCGAACCGACAAAAAAGCATATGTTGAGAACGTGACATTGACCCCAAGTATAAAGTGGCTGAGCAAGTCATTCTGCAGAATGACTTTTCTTAACTTTATATAGATTTATCCAAAGTATGAACAAAACTCATCAAGGTGTTAGGAATGATCATTTCAGCGGTAGCCAAAATCTTCAAGCAAATTATGGCTGTGGTCTTGACCCGTGGTCTAAATGGCAAGCGTAGATGTTCGTGAATGAATTAACTCATTTATTATAATGAATCTAAAGTAAGAAGAAAATCCATCATGGACTTTAGGAAATAAAAGCAAATGCAAAACCTGTAAATAAAACCTAACCGCAAATCGTCTATGATTGTGATGACTTCAAGCATGCGGTCAAAGGGACGAGTGAGCATATTTTGGAACGAATTGTCGAGGCTTCATAATCATTGAATTGTAAAATCATCATTTCTAATTTAGGGCACTGGACCATAACACAACAACACAATAAACATTATAAACAGTGGTAACTCTGATAAAAGCACCTTATAATATATGTGCTTATTAAATAGAAATTAGTTAATTTAATTTGACCCATATTATACTACCTTTGTACAATATTTTGCATAGGTAACTCTCGTATCACTTATTTTAATATACTGTGTACCATTATGTACATTTCAAGAAGAATATAGTTTATTCCAGTGCATGCCTTACAGGTTGTTATGTAATTAATATAACTTTATAGGAAAAGAAAAACATAATATAAATATAATCAAGTTAGCATATCGTAGTTGACTGGTGGAGTCCACCCCACATTGTAACTATCAAGGTCGGCGTCTTACATGTAGGACTGTGAATCCAATTGATATAATGTTAGTCTTTGAACCCCTTTCCTCCCAATGTCTACATCCTACATCCATTTACCTATAGTTTTAAATTCATATGTAAGGAGCTGCAGGGATAGTGTTGTAGCCCTAATTTTCCTGGCAGATTTTGAGTTTACCAGCTTTTCTTTTTCAGTCTAGACAAAGAAAGAATTATTTATATTCATAAAAACAGCAAAGATGTGTTATTTGATTCTGTCAAATCAGTTTATTCAATTTTTTAAATACAATATAAACTCACAGTTTTTATTTCGTTTTAAAGGCATGCAGTGTGTATGCCTTCCAATTCAGTGGTTACCTTAGTTACTTGGCACGTGACTCTATTTATAAAGTTTAGTATAAAGTAGTTCTCTATACAGTTTATACAGAAATAAGCGTAATTGGGTCTGATCACATGATTATGTTCTGACCAATGGAAATATTCCCTTTATTTATCAACTGGTGCAACTGCAATTATTATACGTTATAGTAGGACTAGTAAGTACACAACCAACAACTTGAGATATTCACATATCCGAATCAATGCATAAAAGGTAAATTTTCTTACTTTTCATTTCCCATGTGGTTCGCTTGGCTTCGTCTAATATTTTAGTAATTTACAATATTAATGAGGAGGTGTTTCAGGGTACATTTTAATAAATCAAGTCCATAATTTAATGCAAGGGAGGTAATTAGGTAGCACATATCTAAGGCAGTTGCGTCACTAGTATACATAAAACATTAAAATATTTCTTACAAAACTTGTTATGCACAGCCTCCATATAATGTCATCCGAATATCCACTTCCCGTAATTCAGATAACACAGTACTAGTTTAATCATTGCATACGAAATTTAAGTATATCTTTATGGCAACATTTGACTTACGTAATACTTTAAAGTTCGTGCAAATTTTGTCTTGTACTGCAACAATTGCTTATCATTTATCCAAAAACGAGCTTCGGGCTGTAAAATAGTCCCATGTATATAAACAATGTAACAATTTCAATAGGTTCTTCTTGATAATACCATTTCTTACTTTGTTGAGAAGTATTTTCTGTTTTAAAAAAAGAGTCTTTCAAAGATTGATTGTTATGCCAGACGATTCAAAATAAGTATCAATTGTATTTATCTGCTACTCAAGAGACCAGGTGTTTTTATACAATTAGCTGCTTCATCCGTTTAGAACATGGCAAAAGCTAACTTATCAGTAGCATCTATAATAAATATCATCGGTAATAAATATAACTTTTTCACAGTCACTAAATCATTTATAGGAAGAGAAAATAAATCATGACTTAGGATGCATCTTTGCTAAGCACTGATAGCACATCTAATATAATGAATTTACCTATTTTGATATCAAATACGACAATTTTGATTTAGCAACCATGTTTGCAAAACTTTGAGTACTTTTCCATTTATAAAAACTTTGTTACATGTACTATTTTTTTATAATAAAACGTGCTTGATATTCATTCTACTAGGTTGCTATTTTCTGCCCTGTTAATGTTCACATTTTCAGCAGCAATATTTAGTTGATAATTTCTGTTTCCACTCATATGTTTGACATATAATACCCCCTGACCACCCCTATGAACCATAACATAATCAAAAATATTACTTAACAGCGCGTTAGAGATATGGACGATGGAAAATATAGACCATCGGGAACTGGAATTATGATTTTTTTATATATATTTAATGCATCAACTTGAAATATTGCTTGATTAACAATAGGCGACCTTAAATCATCAATATCAATATCTTCTACACCCTCCATAGTATCTATAGTTGTTATTTTTTCTCTAAGCCGTCCATGTCCATTTGTAATAAAATCGTTGTAATAATCGTGTTGTTGGCTTATAAATACTGAACTATTCTCTGAATTACTTGAGTAGTTTTAACTTTTTAAAAGAATCCCCATAGCACAGGCTTACGTCTGTTTTCTGTTTGCCTCTCCAGTTGTGACAGCATATACAAGTATTTCTTTCTCTTACGCGATATCTTCAATGAGCTTCTACCATGCTTATGTCTTGTGATCAAAATATATAATGGGGATTAGGAACTATATAGCAAATGCGAAACTTGGACGAGAACCGTATCAAACTGATATCGCCTCTGTCGTCAGAAAAGCCATTGCCATATCTATGGTTTCCCACTAAAGAGGGCTAAAATAAAAACCCCAGCAACAAATATAGCATTGTGTATTACTGAGCCAAAAGGCAAACCTCTACATAGAAACAAGTGAATACCTATAATGGAATATTTCTTAACGAATATAGCATCATCCAATAACCCCAACTTCATGTATACATATACAAATATATTTGTTCCTTGCTTTATGCGTGACTTTTTTTAACATACTTGATGAGACACTGAATTATCAAACACTTTCTCCTTAAGATAACATTAACTTGTCAAGATTATATGGTTTGGTTTGTTTTTATATTGCTTGACCATTGCGGTTTGTTCTGCATATACTAGCATGGATCATTGTGTTCAATTTAGCAACAAACCGATATTTCAATTCATCTAAGACTGAACTGTGACTGCATTGTCTCTTTCTCAAGAAAATGTACGAACTGAACTTTTTGGAATATTTTTTTTTATCCTTGCTGCTTCAGTGTAAGGGAATTTGATGTGCGTGATGTTTGCGAAAATGGGAAAATTTTAAATACTTTATTTTAGTCCCAAGGATGATTTTTATGTTATGCATCAATAATAATGCCTATTATGGAACCTTGTTTATCAGTAAATACAATTATTAAGCAAGTCAATTAGAAAAATATTAATAATAAATATTGCAAAGTTGTTGACTGATTAACAAGAAATGTTTAATTGTTGTTGTAGTCCGATACGTAGTATTTATTTTAGTCGGTATGCTAATTACTTATCGCATGACTATTAATGCATCTATTCATTCTGTGTAATAGTGTTCCTTTTCAGATCAAAAAATTATTGAAATTATTCAAATTCGAAACCAAATGTCAGGCAATACTATGTTATAAGAATACATGATTTGCGCACAAGAATTTCAATATTTGTCACATAGAATGAATAAAGTAGGAAAGCATTTTATTTAATACCAGAATACAATACGATTTATCTGTGAGTTTTGACCTGACGTGCAAAATACCAATTTTAAAAAGCTTGTACCTTACCAATAATGTAGCGCACGCGTATTTGCTGAAATATATACTCGGAGATCTACTCATTCATTCCATGGCTACTTTACGAAGATCTTTCTCATTACAAATAAAACATCCATTAACTGCACGTTTTGTTTAGAAACGCAATCACTTGTCTAAAACGTTATAATATATATATATATATATATATATATATATATATATATAGGCATATATATATATATATATATATATATATATATATATATATAATTTGAGATGCTTATATCTTGTGTAATATAACAGTTTAAACCTTAAACTTTAATGCCCTGAGTACAATGCGAACCATGGAAAATTTGGCATAATTTTTAAAATGTTTCTAAAACACATTATTTATCACACTGGGATGGTAAGCCCCCTGTAGGAATATGATATTAATTTTACAACAGTGTTTATAAACGTTTGATTTACTTTGTACTTCCTCCTTTGTCACATTCCTATAAATAAATATTTTATTGTATTCGACACTTCAGGCATGTGTGTATGAATTTTACTCGCTAATTTGATTTCGATTGCTAATATATTTTTGTAGTCATCTTCAAAACTTGGCCGAAACTCCTTCGTTACACGGGATAAGAATATAAGATTTCAATTAATCGGATTCAAACAAGTCGGAGCGAAAGACATACATATCGTTCAATACAATCTTTGAGTGACTATGTCTGGGATAAAACGAGTCTTGCATAGTGAATTTTGTTTACGGGGGGGGGGGCGTAAAACTGTTACAGCTAATAGGACTTGAATATCAAAATAAATCTTAAGAAGTTAATTCCATGTAAGAATTACTTAAAAAAGGAAGATTTGGAACAAAAAAATCGCACAAAAATGGGTCTCTTTTAATCATGTCACTCGCAGCTCACGCTGAGCAGAATCATGAAATATATGAGGTAAAAAAAGTTGCTTCAAATTTGCCCAAATTGAAGGTGAATCATTAGGAAAGAAAACCAAGGATGAGATCTCAAGATGCATTTTGACAAGTGTGTTCATCTTAGTTCGTATTGTATTATTGCCGGGTGGGAGGACAGAACCAGGATGTGATTGCAATATGCAGTTTAGCAAGAGTGTTCATCTTTGTATTAACGCTGGGGGACGACAGAAAAATATAGTTGGGTATTGTTTAGGAGGAGTACACACACGTATAGGCGAGGAGTCTGTGGGGCTGAACCAAGGTGGGCGCCCGGGGGGCGAATATCCCTGAAGCTTTTCATTTTAAGCGATTACGGGGCATAATTTTGAACCATTTAAGTGTAAATTTAACTTACTCATGGAAACGTTCCCGTTCTGCCGAGCTAATTTGTTTTTGGGGGAAGGGGGATGTGCTTATTGTTTCACCCTTCCGCAATATATTCATTAGGTCTGTCGTATAATTAGAGGATACATTAGGTCTGTCGTATAACTGGGGGATGCATTAGATACGACTTGGCAGCAAACCAGTTCGAATTGCAATTACGATTACTGCATGGTCTGCATCTGCAGATCTCCATGAGAAAGAAAAGAGTAAAACGTTATAGTCAGCTTACTTATTAGCTGGTATTTACATAGTCTAGGCTATATTTGGTGTTTATTTACAATAGAGTCCTTATAACTGAGATTGTTCTATTCTCTACTTTTTGTGTGTTTACAATATTATTTGTATCATTGCGAATATTCTTTTCTCTACAGTTAGTGTCTATCAGCATTACTATCTTTGCAAATGTGTTTCTTTTTCTAAAGCATTTTTATTTACAGTAGTATCTTTATGGCTGTGACTGTTTTCTTATCCATAGTTAATATTAATTTATTATAGTATCTTTGTAATTGCGAGTGTTTTTCACTATAGTTAGTGTTTATTTACAATAATATATTTATAATTGCGAATGACTTTTCTCATGTACTAAATAACATTTGATGGTGAATAGCAGATAAGCGACTTATCCACCAGAACGATACAGAATTTCAACAGTTTAAGAAATATTTGTAAAGGATTGTATGGTGTGTTCCATTTCTAAAGAAATTTTGTCTTCTTTGTTTTTCCATGTGCTGATAGGTTTGATTTGAAAGTTCTTCGTTTTGTGTTCACATGATTGCAGCGAGATCAATACTTGTGTTGTTGCTTTCTTTCATCATATTGTGTGATATACACACATAGTTCTATTCCTTATTGTGTGTGCTGTACACACTTATTTCTATTCCTTATTTTGTAGCTAGTCACTATGCATTTGAGTTGATCATCCACCAACCAGATTATTATATCAGAATATAATTTTCAAGGATTGCTTTCATTTAAAAAGAAGATTATGATTTTGCATTTTGTATCTGCCAGATTAGCTTAACGATGACTAACTATAATGATTTACTGGAAATGCTTTTTTTTTTCAGCAGCTTTCGGTAACATTATATCTCAAGGTGGATGACATATTATGTTTTATCATCCAGATATCATCATATTTTCAGCTTAATTTTCAGTAGTGTCCCAAGAACGATCCTTCTAGATTTCTTAGATTGCATTAATCTAGATGTCAGATTATACCTGATTAAACATAATATATTCATGGTTTCTGTCTTTCTCCAATAGCATATCAAGACATCGTCTGATTTATATTCTTGACTTACACGACGTTTGAAAGTGCATGCTTGTTTGTGTTCAGTCTACCTAAATATTGTCTGCCTAAATATGATTATATAGTAGCATACAATAATGAGACCAACATTTATTAGGCTACATGATCTCCCTAAATGCTCTATGTGACAACATACTTTAAATCGTTTATTATAAAAGTATATCTTCTGATTAAATGTAACTGTTATTTCTAATAAATGACTTTAAGACTCTATACCGGTTTACCCCACTTTTTTAAAGAGTTTTAAGTTACATTTTAGTCAGTTTGTAATCCCGGTTACATTACACGATCATACATAAAACTGTGCGTCTTCTATATTATCAGGAAACGTTCGTGTGAGTCATTAATGATTCTGGTATACTTCTTGCTATGCTATGGGTGACATCGGTAACTGTTTTGGTTTCTATGAGGACGTGAGTGGCTGATCAGACCAACTAGTGCTCTGAACTGTCTGTGCCACACATGACACGATATGCCGCATTTTTATCAATATGAGACGTACTGCAATTCTGAGATTTTTGCTGCCAGAGCTTCGGCACTACCTCTGCAATTCTTCTTAGTTCAAGGTCTGTAGCTCCAGTATGGATGAGACTGCACGAGCTGGAGCCATTTTGTAAGGAATCTTCCCAGGACTCAGAGTCATTGTCAAAGTGTGTCAAGGATGACGTGAAGGAATGTTTGATGCGTTTCTTCGACAACCCTGAGATCGCATTCCCTTCTTCAGCTCGCTATTGAAGGTCTTCTTTGGTAGTCGATCTTTTGATATCCCGGTGATGTGGCCTGCCAATCACATTTGTGGTTACATCAGCAGAGTTTAGATGTTTGCAATGCCTTCTCGTGAGAGAACCTCTTTGTTTGGGACGCTGTCCTGGTATCTTCTCCTCATCAGTTTCCTTGGGCTGACCATATGAATCTGGTTCAGTTTCTTGGCGTGGCGTCCGCATGAAAGTGGACTTGTAGACCTTTAATTTACTTGTATAGTCTTATGCCTCTGCGCTCTCACACATTTGACACGTATTTTGCCAAAACAACACTTGCTTGAGCAATTCTGACGTTGGATGCATCATCAATGTCGATTGCACGTAACCATGTGCTGTCGAGATAGGTAAACTTGTCCACTACCACTACTTGTCCATTTTCTGAGATGGTCGGCTGTACGTAAGGCTTTCCTGATGCAGGTTGGTGCCATCTTAATACTGACTGTGTGACCTAAATTGTCACAAGCTGAAGATCAAAAGTCTATGCTGTTTGTATCTTGGATTGATATTTTGAGGAACAGTCTTAAGAAGATCAGGAACAGTCACTTCCTGTAACTTCGTGCTCGTCCTTATACTCCTCAAAGTGAATAGTTTATTAGTCCGGTATCTGATATCGATGCCTGTGTCATAGTCACGAAAGGCACCATTAACGATGGCATACTGAAGAGGGTCGGGGCAAACACACAGCCTTGCTTGAGCTCAAAAGTGACTTTGAATAGTTCAGATGACTCGCCGTGCTCCACAACACGACCAAGCATACCATCATTGAAATGCCGAACCATCACGATGAATTTCCCTGGGCAACCAAATTATGCAATAATCTTCTAAAGGCTGCGATAATTATTGTGTCAAAGTCTTTTTGTTATTTCGACGAATGTCGTGTGCAGGTTAAAATTCTGTTCATTGCATTTATTCTGGAGTTAACGAGCTGCAAACACCATGTATATGGTCTCTCGACCTTTTCTGAAACCACCATGACAGGATGCAAATGATGAATCAGCAAAATTTGATTGAGGATTTTTGCCGGCTGTTGACAGCAAGTAGATGCTTCGATGGTTTGCGCAGGATTGTCTGTGGCTTATACATTTGCACTAATGGACGATGGATGCATATTTGCAATCTAGGGTATAGTTCCTTGAGTCCACGTTAGCTGGAAGAGTTTAGCCAGTTTCTTTGCCACTTGCAAGCCTACAGCTTTGTAGACTTATGTTAATTCAGCATCTGCGCCGGTGCTTTGTCCATTGAAAACAGGTCAGTTACGCTGCCACTTTCTGTCGCCGTTGACTGATGGGCAAGTGATATATTGATTTTCCTTTGGTCCATTCAATCGGTTGCCTTCTCACTGATATATAATTGTTGATTGAGGACGTTGTTGAAGTGTTATACTAATCTTTTAAGTATTTTTTCTTTGTCAGTGAGCATTTTGGTATTGTTAGTACTCAGTATTTGATAAGCTCCTTATGTCTCTTACCTGTAAATTGTCTCCAAAGCATGTCATAACTCTTTCAACTCTGCGTCTGCATTGGACATTCCTCTTGATGTTAGTTAAGGCTGCCTTCTTAGATCATGAGGTGTTGTCTTCTAAACAAGCCTTCTGTAGCCGATGTTTCTGAATCAGAAGTCTTTTAATGGCAGCATTGTTCTCAGACAATCAGTCTTGATGATTGCGTGTGGTGGTATTGATGGTTTAAAATGCAAGTGAGTAAATATAGTCTCTGAATGGTTCCCAGTTTTCCTCGACATTCTCAGAGTTTGCATCGATTGTTTCTAGCTGACTGCGCAGTTCTTCGACATATGCCTGTTTCATAGTCTCCAGT
The DNA here is from genome assembly GCA_016617855.1 of Megalonaias nervosa. Lineage (NCBI taxonomy): Eukaryota > Metazoa > Mollusca > Bivalvia > Unionida > Unionidae > Megalonaias > Megalonaias nervosa. Next base: position 17,811 of record JAECUM010036243.1, read on the forward strand.
TTCAATTTGGAGATATGGCTCTTTTGGGGCACTTTGTATTGCCTTGCGGTCGTCTGATAGGCTGAATCTTGATATTGAACATGGAGAGAATGAGTCTGTGGTCAGTCTAGCATTCAGCACTTTTGATGACCTTCGTCTTTGCCTGATGATGAGTCAGTCAGTGTTATACCAGCACTTGCAGCGTGCATGCAACATCTGTACTTTTGTCTAATACATTTTCCTCTTGTGTGTGTGTGAGTATGTGAGTATGTGTGGGGGGGGGGTGAGAGAGAGAGAGAGAGGTGTCGTATGACGCTGACCTGTTCAGTTTGTCATATATCTCTAAAACGTAGTTTCAACACTCGCGGTAATGCATTAGTATTAGGCGTACAGCGGCTATATTATACGCATATTGCTTTTACTGAAAACCTTTTATTGCGCGAAGTTATTTTTTGAGTTACATTGCTGAGTAAAGATTCTGTAAACCTTTTTGATCAAAGATTTAACGTTTGTATGCATGTTTGCAACTTCTGATACATTTTCTTCTAATGTAACCTTAATCAAAAATTCATCATTCTTTCTTGATTTGGTCGTCTTGATTATGTACATGTTGACCTTACATTACTCACGTACGTAGTGAAAAACTAAAACTGTGTTTCGTTCACGTCATCTATCATCATTTCTATTATTATGCATATATACATGCAATATTTAACGTTTTATGTTCTAGGGGGAACAAGATCCCTCATATCATTTGTGTACATGTGTGTTATTGTCTGCATTCAAAGTATACTCTCCAATGCTTTCGTGTTACAGACCATTTAGAACTGGTTATTTTTTGTTGCCCTTAAATAGAAAATAATGTTCAATAAACAACATAAGTTTCTCGTATTTATCGCACTACTGTCAGTTAAGGTTGTTTGAAGGAATTGTGAGTTACATCTTTAGATAGTTTTGCATATAGTTTTCATCCGGCTTTCATTACATGATGGAGCATAGCATTGTCTTTTTTGTCTGACCTTATTCGTCATGTCCCGGACTAGGTAAGGTCCTTCATCAAGAATCAGGAAAACGATCATTTTGAAGCTCTAACTGACAGACAGCGATCTAAATGAGCATTTTAGTGCAAATATGTCTCAAGTCGAGGGTACATCTCTGTGAGTATTTCGTACTAGAGGAAAATTGGTTCTGTAAAATCATTTGTCTTTTCCTCCTGATGAATCCATATTTTTTCCACAGTTTGCACGTCATGACTGTCAATATTTCAGTTTATCTAGACTAATAAATGAGTCTGCATTTTGAAGAATATCTAAATTATAATACTGATAGCTGTATGTAATTGAACATTGATGCAATGGGTGCATACAAATACATAGCAACTCGGACAGCGATAACACTGAGTCGCGTTTTCTTTGAAATAACTCTCTACTATGTTTACAACCGAAAAGGGGTAATAAGTGATTGGTAGATAAAGTTCTTATCATTATTGCAGGCAAACGATTCGTCCTGCAAAATATATCCAGTCAGGTTGACTGATAATTTAATGCAGCTAAACACGGACCTAATAATGTCTGCACGCAAGATGGATTCAATTTTGGTAGATCAAGTCTCCACCCTCCACGTAATGTGCTTCCGACTTCAGTAACTTGCTGCTCCCACATCCAAATGACGTTTCCAAACTAATGGAATGGAAGCTCTCTACATCTTCCAAAAATTGATGTCTTTTTACAGTTAGATCAATAATAACAACGGGCACTTACTTAACGTCTAAAATGAGATAAACCGCTGACATAATTTGATCAGAAAGAGGAAACTGTTCTAGGCAACGTAAGCAGGGCTTTAGATTTCATGGAATTCAATGCCAACGCCATTTATATATTTAAAGTGAAGAGGAATTCGAATTAACAAAATAGTAATCAAAGTAACAGGCTAATACTTGAGATCTAAACAAAGACGACACGCTCGGGTGGTCCAACATGTTGATGAATGCATATTGTGAATCTGAATTTACTACAAATCTCTTATCAATCACTAATACTTACCGTACTTACTTGCGTATAAGTCAGGTCAAATTATAGGCAACAAAGATCATGATCTGCCGTATAATAATGCGCCTGCAGATTAGGATCTATGTTGTTTATTTGACTGATTACTCCTAACAAACTGCACAGAACCAGATCTGGTTCTCTGCAGTTTGCAGTTGGTATGGTCTTATTAACAAGTATAAATGGTAAATCAACAGCAACATGTAACAGCATAATTTGAACAGAACGAGTTTCTGTGATTTTAAAAGTTGTTTCCTTTTTCGATACATGATTTTGTTTATTTGCAAATGTTTCCTTCTTTCCATTCACATACCCGAATTTCAAGCGGTAATCCCTATAATATACACACTAGTTTGTTCAAAGTTTTTCTTGTTTTAATCATGAAGGTGAATGTTGCACAATTTGTGAACACAATTTCAGAAATAAATCAATCATTCAGGCTGTAGAATTATCTATTAATCCTAATCAGCATCGATCGAGTTATCGATCTTGTGGGTTTGCTCTAGTATGTGTACAAAGGCTTCAGTAATCCGTTTATCTTAAGCTTGTTTGCGACAAGACGACGTAACCGCATTTGATATGGAGTGAGTTTGCACTCCTAATCTAATCTGACTGAGAGGAATCTGCGCTCATTCTCGCCACGAACTTGTTGGCAAGGCACACAGATAATAAGACTCCCATGACACTGCTTTCTTGACCGGAGGCATAATCAAAAGTGTTTACCATAGAATGAAGGGAATGTTAATGATATTGTTATCCTTCACTTTTACTATAAACCTATTGTTCTTTTCATACTTACAGTCACTGTTCTCTTTCGGATATATTTTATTCAGTCGAAAGGGTTTATCGTCGATATTAAATAGCAATATATGATTTTCAACAAAGGAAAGGAAGGAACCGAGCGGGCTCAATGGTTAGCAGAAAGGCTATGGGTTCGAATCCTATAATTGGATCAGCTTAGTTTCGATACTGTGGTGTATCTTTCGGAAGGGCATTTTACCCAAATTGCCTCGAAACTACATAACCAATCTATATGTGTTACTGAGCAATTAAAAGCCAAACCCAAGTAAGCAAGGGGAGACAACACAATATTTCCGACATTTGTTTATTATCTGGACTTGAAAGAACAAGACAAGCTGATCATATAACAAACTGTTTCATTGTAACAAACTAACAATTTAATCCACACTGTCAAAGGAATAACCCACTATGTTCCACACTAAAAAAAGAAGTTGAATTACATTTTATTTTGTGGCAAGAGATGAAAATGTATAGAAGACTGATACATCAAGTATATTATGAACGTACAGTACACACACACTCTCTCTCTCCCCGAATGGCCAAGTGGTCTAAAGTGCTCTCCGTTACGGATCACTGCCATCTCACCTCTGTATGCGTGGGTTCGAGTCTAGGATTCGGCGAATGCGGATATGTGAGAAAGCTTGCCAGTAGCTTCTCGTGGGTCGGTGGTTCTTTCCGGGGATTTCCCGGTTTCTTCCTCCACCATTAATACTGGCCGCCATGTATAGCCTATCGTGTGCTGAAAAATGGCGTTAAGCCCCACAACAACAAATCTCTCTCTCTCTCTCTCTCTCTCTCTCTCGAACCTAGAATTATACATATATGACTGACTGTATTTCTTTTCTTACTGGCCTGTTTCATTGTCATTATTACTTATCTCTCTCTCTCTCTCCCTCACTATCTATCTCAGAAAGAAGTCATACAAATACTCTTTGAATATTTGTAAAATTACAAAGGTAAAAATGTACTTAAAATAATCTTTGATTTTCTTGTATGAAATAGCATAGCAATAACACTATCATAATACATGTATCTATAAGTCTTTCCTTCTTTCAGTTTTCTTCTCTCGATAGATAGATAGATGGATAGATGGTTGGTTCGAGTCTATACACTCTATTGCCTTTCTTCTAATGCTTATTCCAAATCCTACTCAGCATACTTAAATTTGAGAACGCTGCATATTTAGCGAAATCAACGAATTTTATTCATTAAGTTCGCCTGTCAACTATTTCTTATTTTTACGTCTTAATCCCTCACTAGAAGCTAGAACGACCTAGGGCTTACTATGAACACTTTCACTGCGTATCATGAAATTCAAATTGTAAAGAGAACCAATTATATTTGTCTATGCTGATGCTGATGCTTCCGTAATAACCGAATGCAATCTTCGTCATATTAAAGAGGTTACCAAATCATAACATGATTACTAGAGATAGCTGAAAATAAAATATTGTGCAAGTCTAATCAATCTGATTAAAATCTTATCCATGAAGATCGTACAGAAACCGCTTACGAGTAACGGTCTGGCAACCTATGTTATCACCATAATCGCTAATTTTATCAGCCAATCAGATAAAATCTGATATCTTTGCGTTTGGAGACTGAGCAGTGTGGATGAAGAGCATGAATGTTTACCGACCGATTTGATTCACTTTCAGATTTTTGAAAGCTGCATTTCCACTGGCTAATTCAAAGGTCCCCAGAACATAACCCTTAAGTGGTCGTCGTCAGATCATCACTTAGGACAGTGGGGATCTGATTTTAATCAGATTAAAAGTCTAATCATCCATAAAGTAGCTCCTAATAACATCATTCATAGCGTAGAATAAACAGAACAAAATAATAAAATTTATCAGGTTGATTAAATAGCGACGAATAACACGATTGAGTTGGATAAATAGCGCCGGATAACACCGTTCATTTAGTAGAATAATTAGCACCGTATAACACCATTAATTTAGTAGAATAAATTGCGCCATTTAACACCATTCACTGAGTAGAATAAGTAGTGCAGTATAACACCATTCTTCGAGCAGAATAAAGTGCCGTATAATACCATTTAATGACTAAAATATATATTGCTGTATAACACTATTTACTGAGTCAAATATAGAGTGCCTTATAACACTATTCATCGAGCAGATTAAATGGTATCGTATAACACTATTCACTGAGTAGAATAAATCTCAATTCATGTACAAAGAATGTTCACAAAATGCAAGTATGTAGCTTATGCAAGTGCTGCAGGTAAATTTTATCAACTGTAACAAAATATCTATTATCAAGGGAAAAAAGAAAATGAACTCGAATCAAACCTATTAAGATAGACCATACTTGATCCTCTTGACGGGCATCCTATGCAGCTGCATGTTTGGTTTCTGTCGATGCGCAAAGTTAATTGCAGTTGGCAAAATATAAATCATCTATGAGCCAGGCCCTTTAAATCTTTAAATCTGAAATACTCTGCGTTTCTTTTCTTTTTTCTTTTCTTTTTATATTTATGTTTGCTTAAATTTATCCATAATACTTATAGAAATAATGTATATTCTACAAAGCTTCACATGTTACAAATTATTCTTATATTTTCAATGTTAAACGGAATGTTGTTGTTGTTTTGGGGTTTAGCGCAATTACTCAGTTCTTGATTGGCTATATATGGCGGCTAGTATAATTGGGGAGGAAGAACTCGGGCAAGGAGCACCGAAGCACGCTTTCTCACATGAGCTAAAGCCGAAACTCGAACCTACGGAGATAGAGATGAATGCCAGTTAGCGGTAAAGGCGAGCTCTTTAGACCACCTAAACTGATTTGAACTGTGAGGATAACAAAAAGTAAATAATTCGTGTCGAGAAGAAGTGCATAAGTTGTTATGTCTCTTGAATCATATTTCATATGGGGCAGCAATAATGTTTCCTGCAAAGGTTAAATATTTAAATTACACAAAAATTACCTCAGTTAACATTTTGTTAGCTGCTGTGCAATTTGAAGTTTTGTTTCATCTATTTTATGCTTGTTTTACGCAGTTGTAGGTGAAACTTCATCTTGTCAGCAATACTCTGCTGACAGACATATTTTAATTGACTTTTTTAAACATAGTCCTCTTTTTATCATAATCTGCGCATATGCACAAGTAATATTAAAAAATTGTACGCTTCTGAAACAAACAGTTGCAGATGATTTTAACAATGCAGTATTTTGTTTTGCCTGTGAATAGATTTTCTGCTATAAATTGTTATGCATATCAGGGTGAATGCTCTCTCTCTCTCTCTCTCTCTCTCTCTCTCTCTCTCTCTCTCTCTCTCTCTGACATATCGTAAGAGACTAATGACAGCGACACGAGCCACGCTGGATCTGCAGCTAGCGTGGTGGACTTGTGACTGTTCGAGTCCTACCATCAGAGCATCCTGGGGAGACTACTGGTGCCAAAAGACTTTATATGCTCTTTGGAATTTACAAGTGTGTGTATTCTTCCTCATAAGAGATGTAAAGATAATACCTAAAGGAAAACTCGAGAAACAAATTCCAATTCCATGGAATCAATATTACCATAAAGGGCACGACCGTTCGTTGCAACACTATATGTGTTGGAGTTTAACAATTTGCACATAAAAATAAAAAAGCTGTCTTATGTTTGCCATAAAATAGTTTTTGAAGAATACAAAACCTTTATCTATATGCATCCATATAGGCACACACACACACACACACACACACACACACACACACACATACATACATTCATACATTAAAGCCATTTGGAGTAAGGCAACGAATGCACCATGACAGGTTGTGATATATAATTTATTTTAACGCGAATCATTCATTCGTCTTGTTTTTATAACTTATTTATTTGTTGTCGTTTTTCTGTTTTTGATTTTGCCTTCTCTAAATAAGGAAGTTAAGAAATAAGACAGAATACATGGGAAATAGTCTATTCTTTTGTTCTTAAGACAGCGAATCTCGTCAAAGTATCCAGTCTTTTGAATTCATTTGAATTAGTTTGTAATGCCATACATTTGTTTCTTATAATTAAAGGTTGAAAATTGTCTGTAACACATCCAGTATCAGGGAGGGTTCTGTTAGGCCCAGTTTATTGATAATTATACAAACAGATCCAGACAACAATTACAGAGTATATAAATCCTTGTGAGCATCTGAGCTAGTCGAAAATTTGGCGTAATTGGAGCAATCAATAATAAATACGACGAACTGTGTTTACAAACCGTGTGTGGAAGCTAGATAGGTTTGGGTTTATTATCAGCATGCCACAGAAATCAATAAGTATTTTTACAGAATTTGATACTACGGATGATTTTACAGAAGATTGTTGTTTCCAGGTTGGCCTAATGAGGGAATCAGTGTCAAAAGTCACAATTGTCGATTATCACCGCTAAGGAGAATGCCATAATATCTGATGCAAAGCAGAGATAGAGGATCTTCCACGAGTGCTCTTTTCGAATGAAATTTATGTCACGAGCTAGGGACGTTTCAAATTTTGAGGCCACTGCGAACAACAAGTTTAGAAGTATTAAACGAGCTTTATTTAAAATGGACACAACTATAAAATTCAGTTCATCAGATAACAGAAATAGTTGATTTTACATTTATATTACGCCTCAGATGCGGGAGGTGTTGCGGGTTCGAACTCCGGCTGAGTCATACTAAAGACTTATAAACATGGTACTAACAGCTGCCTTTTTAGGCGCTCAGCATTAAGAGGGTGGTTTAGGACTGGTCGACCTGGTGACAGGATAATGTGACTGGGTGGGTCATGATGCTACATGTCTGCGGTGTGATGCCCTAGTGCTAGACATCTCTATAAAAACTGCCACGTAGCGATATGACTGGAAAATTGTTAAAGCTACGTTAAGAATCCAAATCTCTCTCTCTCTCTCTCTCTCTCTCTCTCTCTCTCTCTCTCTCACACACACACACACACACACACACACACACACACACCTTCATAATACGCAAATACAGTGGATATCCCTTCAATAAAACATGGTGGCTCAGAAGGACGCGTTTCCCTTGCATTACGTCACGAAAGCATTCGGTTCTACATGGGGTGATATGAAAGGAAAATCTAGTGTAATGTCTAAAATATGACATAGGTCCCTACAATTTCATATCAATGATCACGTGATTAATGATTCCAGTGACCAATTTTATGGTGCACATCGATGTATCGATGTAATAAAAGCTTGTATTTCGCAGATTGATCATATGACTACTTATAGAATTGGCAGAACTTCAGAGAAGGTCAGACAATGAATCATGTTTTTTTCACTGAAGAATGTGAAATATGTGAGAACGTTTGAGCTTGATGACAGAACATTAATTGTTGACGACGTGGACACTCAAGTTGTGCAATGAGAGAGAAACATATATCTTATACGAGTTTCTTATAATATACAGAAAAATCTTCCAGAAAGGAATTAAACAAAACGCGGCAACGATATGGTAAACAATTCCAAACAGCTGACTGTATTAGTGATTTTACCTGGAAAGTTAGAATCAGGAAGCATACTTGCTTTCCACGGAACTACAACAATGTGTGGGATTTTGATTGAATAACTGTTTTAGCTTTCACAATGGCAGTTTTCTCGAAGAATTGGGAGACTACGTACCTAACAATTTAAACCGAAGAATTTATCTCGCATAACATTAATACAAATGAGCAAGTAGATCAGAACACTTATTCAACAGCGTACATTACTATTTCCATCAATGTATTCAGAGTAAATTTGATTAGGTATCAAAGTACCATTAATTATCAAATTTATCATCAAATGTCATCTAACCTAAATTTCTTGCACTAAAATAATATATTTTGAAAGAGTATTTGGTCAATGTTGATCGTTGGGTTTTATCTACGATATTGTAAGCCATATATGATAGAGCAGCAAATATTATAAAAGTCTTAAGAACTGCTATTCATAAAGTATCTAAATTGTTGATTACATGTATCTATTTTCCCTGGCCAGTTGATAACAATAGTGTGTGTGTGTGTGTGTGTGTGTGTGTGTGTGTGTGTGTGTGTGTGTGTGTGTGTGTGTGTGATTTGGATTTTTAACGTAGCGTTAATAATTTTTCAGTCGTATCCCTACGATGTCTATAGTGTGGCAGTTTTTCGTGATTTCTAGCATTGGGGCAGCATGCCGCAGACATGTGACATCTTGTCCCAACCAGTACCATTATCCTGACACCAGGCCGACCAGTCCTAACACTAACCTCTTAATGCTGAGCTCCAAGCGAGGCAGCTGCTAGTACCATTTTTTAAAATAAGTATTTGGAATGACTCGGCCGGGGTTCGAACATCCGAGTCGAAGGCTCTAACCACTCATGCCACCAAGCGGTCAGTAACTATAATCATTTTGTTACTGTTCTCGTACCGGCAACTGTGTTGACCTACAAGAAAAACATTGATTTGTTTTCTTTCTAATATAGTAAAGTATCATATATCAATTGATGGAATAAAAAGAAAATTGCATCACTTTTTGGATTGTGTCGTATTGATCTGTACCAATGTACGCAATGCTTTCGTTGATGCTCATGGATATATATTCAATTTAAATCCAGCAACATGAAAGAATATATACGGGAGTTGTTCTACGTATCCTTAAAAAGGACGCAATTTACCATCTATGCAACTCAATTTAAGCAAATCAATAAAATGTGCTTTCAGATACTAAATCAAAGGAAGACTGTTATTTCTTTCTAGGTTTTCTTCCTTTCTGTCTTTACAAACGGAGTGAGGACATTCTTATGCTCATTATTGAGAAATATTTTTCTTCTTAGAATATTTATTTGTAAGTCAGACGTAAAAATGGCAAATGATAACCTCTGTAGCAGATGTAACAGAAAATTATTTATCGACTCAGAGCTATAATTATTTATTAGTCAGGGTTCTAATCTCGATGTGGAAAAACACAGGGTACCGTACCTATAACTTTCAATTAAGCTATTGTCTGTAATATCAGCGTGGATTTTTTTTCTGAGAATTTCCTCGGTGGTTTGAACTTTTCTACATAGACTTTGCAAATTTGTTTACACCAGTTCATATCATTATGAGAGAACAAAATTTTCCACTGCCTAAATGTCGTTACCTTTTGACCTAGAAATACGCTTTCAGGTCACCCAAAGGAAGTACTCGTGCTTCTTTAAAAAAAAACTTTACACTCATCTCGGCTGCACATCATTTCTAAATATGATGACCGAATAGATGAGATTCTTTACGTCTAAATGTTTTATTTGTTTTTAATCTCTGTGTAATTTAGGGGAAATTCGACACGAACGGTAACAGCTACCCGGTACCACCCATTCGTGTTCGTGTCTCGCCTTATTCATCGATGTACATATTAGCATTTAGATGGAAAATTCAGACCACCTTTTAGACACATTTTAGGTGCGACTGATTATCGTAAATCAGGACCGAATGATTAAGCAGGATTAATTTACTTACGATGCATTATACAGTTACTTAGAAAAGAAAAAGATGCATACAATGTTTATCTGATTTTGCTGAAGGAAGCTAAGGATGTTTGTATTAATGCGACATTTGAAACAGCGTCTCGTCTGTTTTATCAACTGCTCTCAATGTTTTTGATATCTCACGGTTACACCTTTCCAGTTTGGTACATTTTAATCACCCGGAAAAAGAGGGTCTTAATGAGGCATTCTTCTGAAAGGTGAAGCACATAATTCTAGATTTTTCTCCATATGCAGTAATGGCCGATTATGATGAAGAGTTCGTAAAATCCATAATCTGGGGGATGAGTTTGAATAAATCAAAGGCTGATGGTTTCACTTTGCCCTAGCTCTGATAAAGAATTATCGTTCACTGGGACATAGTCTGCAGATGCACAAAGGTGTCTCTTTTGCTCACCACCGAATGAGATCGTCGATGGCATGGACCGTGACCAGCAAGGTTCAGTCGTTCCGAACCCCAAATTGAATTTATTGGTAAGTAGCTAAGATAAGTGATTACAAAAATTAATAAAGTCGTCAATCGGCCCGACTCGCATTTTGGTCGCTGTATCCACTAGTTGTACAAATAATGGGGTGGATAGCTTCCTCGCGGCACTCGAACGAAATATCCAGAAATCGCATCCTTATATACTCGCTGTCATGTTCCTTCGGCAAGATGGCTGACGTTACTAGACTTCATCGACAACTACTGATTCATCGACCCAGGCAAAACATGGCATCGTTAATGACCAGCGCATTCTATGGTGCAACAACGATTCCAAACAAAAGAATACACCAGAATGGAATTCCTATGCTCCGTTAGCCACTGTTCCGATATCATCACTTCGACCTCCTTTTGAGCAAGGAAAACTCGGACACCGACCTCCTTAGTGTCAACGGCAGCGAGGTCTAGAGTGTTCAAGACAATGAATCAAAAAGTCACGAAGAAAGCTCCACCGAGAACAGAAAGCAGAAGATGTTATATACGTTCATCATTGTGACGTTTGTCTGATTAATACACGAGAGGCCATAGCTTTGGTGCCTTGTAGCCACTCCCGCTTTTGTAAACAAATGTGTGGACTGGAACATAATCGCAACTACTCATTTCGTCACGTTCCCATCGTGATGATGTTACAGCATTTCTCATAAGCATTATACCTAGAACAACAATATACAAAAAGATATA
>JAECUM010036245.1:0-19079 GCA_016617855.1 Megalonaias nervosa
CCTCTGCAGATATAAAGAACACTCTGACTGGATCAAATTCTTTCAGTTGCATCCAAATCAGATAACGGAGAGTTAAATATAATTTCTGCCATATACATACGCCAAGTGTTGATGTAAACGAAGCTGATCAACCACCCTTTGTTAGCGAACATGTCAGAGCATGTACGCCTCACCTAATAGAACATTCAAGACAATAGAAGAATACTGTGAGAATATACCATATATTGATGAAGAGAATAAAAAATTCTGAAATTCATATCACGCAGAAATACAAAAATTCAATAATCCATTTTAATAATTACAAATCTTGAGGAATTGTTCATCATCATCATCAAGGAAAGTCAGCCGGCATTGACAACATACCAGTAGAGCTCATTCAAGCAGGAGGAGACGAGATAGTCACAGTCCTAACAACAATCTGCAACAAGATATGGCAGACAGGAGAATGGCCCACCACATGGAATCAATCCTTGGTCATCGTGCTCGACAAGAAAGGAAACCTACAGCAATGCCAAAACTACAGAACCATCAATTTGATCAGTCACCCGAGCAAAGTCATGCTGAAGATAATTCTCAATAGATTAAAGCCTGAAGCAGAGAAACTTATTGCTGAAGAGCAGGCAGGCTTCCGAGCAGGAAGGAGCACCACAGAACAATTCTTCAATCTCAGACTCCTTTGCGAGAAATACCTTTAACATGAGCAGAATCTATACCACGTCTTTACAGATTTCAAAAAGGCCTTTGACAGGGTATCGCATGCATCCTTATGGGTAACTATAAGGAAGTACAACATCAGCTCAAACCTGGTGCAGGTTGTTGAGCACCTCTGTGACAAAGCCACCAGTGCTGTCCTCATCAGTGTCAGCAGAGGAGATTGGTTTCGAACAACATTTGGAGTCAGACAGGGATGTATACTGTCACCTACACTCTTCAACACTTTCTTGGAAAGGATCATGGATGATAACCTTGCATGACCACAAGGGCACTGTCAGCATCAGAGGAAGAACATTCAGCAACCTTCGCTTCGCAGATGATATTGATGATAGCAGGAGATGAAAAAGAACTGGCTGACTTGGTTGAGCGCCTCGACACAACCTCTACAGCATACGTTATGGAGATTAGCGCCGAAAAAACCAAACTGATGACAAACAACACCAATGACATCAGTGCAAAAATAAAGGTCAGTGGACAGAAGCTGGAAAGAGTCACAAGCTTTAAGTACATGGGATCAATTATCACAGATGAGGGTTCCAAACCAGAACTACTTTGCAGGATTGTCCAGACAACAGCAGCAATAAAAAGGTTGAGACCAATATGGAAAGATACCAACATTGCTTTTGGTTCCAAAATAAGGCTGATGCGCTCGATTGTCATATCCATCTTTCTGTATGCCTGTGAAACATGGACGCTCACATCAGATCTACAAAGAAGGATTCAAACCTTCGAAATGAGATGCTACTACAAGATCTTGGGCATCTCATACATTGACCATGTAACCATCTAAGAGGTCCACAACAGGATCCAACGAGCCATCGGATCCTATGAAGACCTCTTGACCACTGTAAAAAAAGCGCAAACTGAAGTGATACGGTCATGTCTCAAGATCATCCGCACTGGCAAAAACAATCTTGCAAGGCACCGTGCGAGGGTACAGAAGAAGAGGCAGACAGAAAAGGAGGTGGGAAGACAACATTAAGGAGTAGACAGGCATAGGATTTGGAGATTCCCAAAGGGCAGTAGAGAACAGGGAAAGATGGAGAGAATTGGTTGTAAAGTCAACTGTGGTGCCCCAACGACCCCTTGGGTTAAGGGATTGATGATGATGATGATGATGACGATGACGATGATGATAATGAAAATATCTAATGCATGAATTATTTCATAATATTACTTCCTTTCAAAAAGAAATAACAAAATTAGTGAGACACGAAATTATTCCTATCATATTCAAAAGAAAGGGAGAACAAAACCAGTTATAAAAAAAACGTAAGACCTAAAATGCAGATTATTAAGCCCGAAGTAACATTTTACCCCAAGAGATAAATCTTTGCTTGGGTAACATTATGAATGTAATCCAATCACGTGAGTAAGAAATATAACTCTTAAGTATTACTTTATCAAAACATTTTTTAATGGATTACATAGAAACTAGATGTGAACAAGGGTCAACGATCCTAATCCTTTAGGAAAAGCTCTTTAACAGAAGTGAAAACAGTAAAGAGAAGCGCTAGACGATACTGATTCTGGTGAAAAGTACTACAAATGGGGAAACTTGTTTATAACAAGATATATTAAAAACTACAGGTAACTGAGTTTTTTTTTTTTTTTTTTTTATAAAATCATTTGACATTAACATGTCAGATAGACAAGGATGTCCGCTATCAGTACTGTTTTGTATAATTGTGATAGAAGGTTATATACTAAAATAAGAATCAATAATAGTATTAATGGAATAAAAAATACAAAATATTTCGGAATATAGTACAATGTCTTTGTGCAGGTGTTTGCACAAAATAAAGCTTATTCCAGAAAAGAAACACAAATCTTGTTCACAACTGTTAATGAGGCCCCCGTATGAAAAAGAGAATTCGAAAACTAAAATTCTTCTGATAGAATATTGTAAATGCAAAACCATCCATGATTTCCTCCTACAATAAAAAACACTGTGAAATGCTGGGGCATTTGATAACAAAGTAACACCACCAAACTATTTGTCCCTTTTGTAATATGGGTTTAATTCCCACAGTGTTGTTTAATAATAAAATAGTTACTTTTTTAAAACCCAGTGGGAAGGAGTGTGTAGTATGTAAGTATGTAATTAAATAATACAATTTATCCGGAACGAACGCCGAAGAATTCTAATCAAACCCGAATGTCAGTTATACATATATTGTTTTATGTGGGGGGTTTTGTTTGTTTTTATGTGCGTACAAATTTTTTTTTTACTACGATACATATTATATTCTATATTTATTTCCGATTTTATTTCTTCTTTCTCTACCTCTCTCTCTTTCGTGATAAACATATAATACCAATTTTAATACAAATAACCAATCTTTATACCATGTTTAGTGCTAGGTATTGAGAAAGTGTAAGGTCCAAAATTATACAGGTTTGTAACATAACCATTCTGCATTGAACATCTCAACATCTCCGTAAGGATCTGAATCTCAATGTGAAGTGCATTGTAATTTCCAGCCAATGTGATATATAACGTACATTTATGTATTGACATTAGACTGTTTACGTTACATCACCTTCAAGTTATTTACATTCAGAATAATAATAATAATAATAATAATAATAATAATAATAATAATAATAATAATTATAATAATAATAATAATAACTTTATTTTCTGCAGATAATACATTTGGTTCCGAATCAATGAACCAACCTTACCAATCAACCGTCTTTAATAACAAAATATTAAAACTATAAATGCAACGTATGTATACAAAATTTAACTCTGCTTACTGCAGTGTCTGACATACATGCATACATACATACATACATATACACACATGCATGCGTGCGTGCGTACGTACGTACATACATACATACATACATACATACATACATACATACATACATACATATATGCTTGGGAGATAGTAAAGTGGTGGGGGAATCTAAGAAATTGAAATTTGTTTGAGATTTGGTATAAAGAGACTCAAACTATTTGTGAAACGCGTTGTTAAAATAACAGCGTGATCGTGTTCCTTTAATTTTATTTGCAATGATATTCCACAACCCTACTGCTGAATAGGTTAAAGATGTTTTGTGCGGACTCGTTTTGAACTTAGGCAGTTGGAAGAAAAGACCGCAGATTGTGTGAATGGATATTGGAAGAGATAATTTATATATTGTAGAGTCATACTATATAAAAGTTTATATGTCGAAATAGCCTTACGGTATTTTACTCTATAAATAAAAGGTAAGCACTATAAACTAAAGAATAATCTTTAATTATAATAATTCTAGCAGCTCCATTTTGGAAACTAATTGAGTTAAGGTTTAAATCGGAGATCGAAACTATTTGAGTTAAGGTGGAAATCCGAGATGGAAACTATTTGAATTAAGGTGGAGATCCGAGTTACGTGTCCACAAATAAATGTCCATGTAATATTTCACAGAAGCCATGTTGGAGAGGGCAGAGTTAAATTAGACTTGGGGGGGGGGGGGGGACTAAAATGCCAGGACTCATTTCTTCACATTATTCTCTACTGTATATTCAAATAGAATAAATATCTCGCTCGCTGTAGCATACATCTTGCTAGTAAGTAACAATCTGATTATGTCAGATAAATATTTTGACTCTCTAAGAAAGTCACCTGACCTTTGTAATGAAAAAGTCAATTATTTACTTATCTCGCGTGCTGCAGTGAACTGCTTTGCTGATAACGCAACTTTATCTGCCTGGACTATTTGACAGGGGCAAAGGAAATAAAAACCTATTTATTTTAGGCCTTTAAAGTTTGCCTTCTATTTACTGATACTATATAGAATATTGCAAGTATGATGGTATTTTTTCTATAACTAGAGTGTCTCAGTTTACTACACTATGTTTCCGATGTATTTATTTGATTTAAAGGTATATTTTATTACAAATGATTTTCTACAATGATCATCAACTCATCTAAAATTGTTGATTTCCTCATTTGTACAAGCTGAAGTTAAATATTTAATTTAGAATATGATTATCGAGGTTTGAAAACATGGTCTTTGTAAATACCTATTTTAGAAAACATGGTCTTTGTAAATACCTATTTTAGAAACATTGTCTTTGTAAATACCTATTTTAGAAAACATGGTCTTTGTAAATACCTATTTTAGAAAACGTGGTCTTTGTAAATATCTATTTTAGAAAACATGATTTTTATAATATCTATTTTGAACAATTACGATCACCAAAATATTGTGGCCGTGGATAACTCATAAACTTTAAAACTTTAAAGCACATCAAATATTATGTTTCATTTCCTTGCTGGAATGTTGCAAGTGAACACTGCATACTGTAGTTGGAAAATCTTAAACATACATTCTATTTATTTAAAAAAGGAACGGTAAAGAAACAATGTTGAGGCACGAATAATTAACAATTTTTATGTAAAGTTTAGGGGCCTAAGAACCATGACAAACGAATGCATTCGTTATTAAGATACTATAGTGTCTTTGTTAACCATTCTTTGTGTATATTGTTTATTTAGCTTGGAACTTGCAATAACTTTAAACAAATATAACCAAAGCGACTAAATGAATGGAAACCGCTAAATTAAGTTGCAAATGTAAGCAACAAACCTGTTTTCTGGAAAGAAACAAACCTTGTCGACTAAAGATTTTTCTGGGGGTGTGTTGGCGCAGAGATTAATCTTCTTATAAAGCAAAATGTTTGTTTTTTTAATGCAGATCAAAACTATGTATTTGCAGTAAGAACATTATTTTCATGTCATTCCTCTAGCGTTGCAAATCCTCATCATGCGACGTGCTGCGATACAGTTTGTGCTGGTAACATTTGGTCACATACTGTGATACTAAGTGTGCCCTTAACATTTGGTCATATACTGCGATACAATGTGTGCCCGTAACATTTGGTCACATACTGTGATACTAAGTGTGCCCATAACATTTAGTCATATACTGCGATACAAGACCGCTCTGGTGGCCTAGTGGTTAGAGCGTCTGCCGCGGATGCGGGAGGTCATGGGTTCGATCCCCGGCCGAGTCATACCAAAGACTTACAAAAATGGTACTAACAGCTGCCTCGCTTGGCGTTCAGCATTAAAAGGTTAGTGTTAGGACTGGTCAGCCTGGTGTCAGTATAATGTGACTGGGTGGGGCATCATGCTACATGTCTGCGGCATGATGCCCCAGTGCTAGACATCACAATAAACTGCCACACTGCAGACATCGTAGCAATATGACTGAAAAATCGTTAAAGCTACGTTAAAAATCCAAATCACATCACATCACTGCGATACAATGTGTGCTCGTAACATTTGTTCACATACTATGATACTATGTGTACCCGTAACATTTGGTCATATACTGTGATGCTATGTGTGCCTCGAGTATTATTGTCACATACTGTGATGCTATGTGTACCCCTAATATTTGGTCACGTTGCTGTGATGTTAATGCGCATCGTGCATTTGATTCCATGTTTGGAATTTACACAAGATTGTTCACACTAGTTCGATTAATCAGATCTAATTTCATTCATGATTTGCCTATTAATTTATATTAGTGATAAATCAAAGTCTGTCAAACAAAAGTAGTTGGAATCTGTCAGTATCGCACCTTCAGTTTAATTCTAAATGGTCCAATATGTAAATCCTTCCAGTTTTCCTAACCAAAATTTTCTCCCTCAAATTATAAATGGTAACTACAAGCTTAACAGCATTAGAGTTTCACTGTTAAGCAGGTTGATGAATTTCAGCAGCAAATATGGTGCGAAGGCAAAGGCAGAAACGCAGCAAAAAAAAAAAAAAAAAAACCATTATCGCAAATCTTTGTCAGTAATTTTCTGCAATCCATTGCGAGTAGAACTAACACCATATTATTCCTTAACTCGCACTGCTTATATTAATGAAAAATCTAACAAATGAAAACCCAACACCAGTCGTAACTAGAGTTGAGCTGTATTACCGGTATACAGTTTACTGCGGTATTGTTTTCCAGTGGTAAGTACCACGGTACTTTTTCACTGTATCAGTACGTCGGTAGTTTCCGTCAGTATGGAATATACAAAAATTTCCGAGGAATCTTGTTATGACGTAAATATTAACATCTTGTCTTCACTATTCATGACAAAATAGTTCAACAAATTAATTCTCTTTTTACAAAATGGTTATACACATATATAACAAATTTAATGGTGAATATTACAAATATAACTTTATTACATACACATTTAATCTTACATGGCTGATCTGGGGTCCAATACAGATGTTCAGTCTGTGATTCCGTATCGCATACCTAAAATTTCCGTATCTCATACAGAGACTGGAGCTACTTTTACAACTTGAAATTTAAAAAATAGTCTGCTAATATAACAACCGGAATGATCTGTTGCTATACATTTGAAATTATTAAAAGATGTCAACACGCGTTTGTGATTTTGAGAAATGCAGCCATATTTGGAGAAAATGGCCACATTAGCCGCAGGGGATAATGCGAGAGAATCGTAGAACCGTAAGTAGCGACGAGCAGTTTATGTGCATTTCACGGCCGAGAAATTAAAGTTAGATTTGAGGTGGACAATAAAATCATAGAAGACTGACAATGAGTTCTCGGATGAAGCTGATGTGCAAAAGTGACATCAAACATGATTTTTAGACTTTAATATTAAAAATATCCAAATGATTCATAAAAATCTAGTCTGCATCTAAGAAAGAGACTGAATCATCGTTTTCGTAAAACTATAGGTTTCAATTATCATCTTTAAGTTCAATGCATCAATAATTTCTTCTAATGAAAACATGAAGTTTGAAAGTACTCTAAAATAATGAGCTTTCTTTATAAAGTTGAATGTATTTAAGTGCTGTTATTTGTGAAATTTGTCCTGAAATTTGCTTTGAAGCAGCGTGTGTGTATTCAGTGAATATGGTTAAGAAGAAAGAGTCACTTAGTGGTCCTAAACCTGTGTTCTATTGGAGAAGAAAGGAAAACACCACTTGCGTATGACTGCAATTTAAATCAGTTAGATATCTCATACAACGTGTTTGAAACATTCAAAGCTAAAGAGTAACTCACTACCTCAGCAATGCAGGAAGACGGATGATACAACTGCACAGTATATATTTAGGCCTAGACCCCGTTACGTACGGCAAATGTAGATTTTTCAGAGGTTGTAAAATACCTTTAATAAAACGATAAGTGCCTAATACGTATTTTTAAAATTATTAATTACAAAAATTTAAAAGAATGTTGTGACTAAACAGGGGATATGCAATAAATACAACAACACACAATTGTTTTGTTCCGACTCGGGGAAAGAACTTGTTTTAACATAAGTTTCGGCATGAAGAACTTGACATATTTCTACGCTGCATCAAACCATTCTTTCCGCCCAATTGGAACAAAGCACATACGTAGTTTTCTCTATATATTTATGATCCTTTAATCACATTTGACACGTGTCACTTATGCGAACGCGATGGCCAAATTTAATGTTGTGAAACATATTCGAGCCAAGGCCAACTTTCTGAAACATTTCGGATTAAAAATATCATGTTTTATTTATTTATTAGCGGATGTGAAAGTGTTAAGTATATGTATTCCTTTGTTATTCTGCGAATCAGCCTACGATTTTTCAGAAGCGTACTAATTTCTTGTCTGAACTTTATGTAATTTTCTAAGATCCACTAAATATTTTCTTGTTTGTTGAGTAAGTGTGTTTTATATCCACTGCTATATCTCACAATATTACCAATAGTGTAGCTAGTAAATTGTTGGCTTTAATATCAACACTTTCGGTTTTTATCGATAGTCTCTCTAATGTCAGCCCGATGTCTTCAACGGTATCAGCTATATTGTAAGCATAATCCTTTCACTTTAGTTAAGCTTTTAGATTTCAACTTACATAACAGTTATCATACACATCGCAAATTCATCTACCATAAGATGTTGGCCATTTAACATTTGGGGTGCGGAGTGACACCGTAATTTTCTGTTGAGCTGAAACATTTTCTTTACTTTCATCTCAAGATAATTAATATTTTTCCAAACAATATTATGAATATAATATAGTTTTATTTTGTGAACTATTGAAAGACAGAAATTAAACAAAAACTGTCAGGCCCCTGCCCCAGAACATTGAATTGTTGGTCCCTAATAGAATTGCAGTATACCGTGATACTTATCGCGGTACGTTCAGAAATACCGCGATAATAAAATTTTCGAGGTACCCAGCTCTAGTCATAACCATGGTAACTTGCAGAATATTATCCTCACTAACTTTCAAAGCTGGCTACCATTTGTCCAGGAATTTTCGTTGCGAAGGCGGTCGTCTGAAACAATATACTTCTAATTTAAATTAAAATGTACTTATCTACTCCAAATATATTTACATATCCTGTTCTGGAGGGATGTAGTTCTAATTTTAATCTAAGGAAGGTTTTATTCCCAAGACAACTGAAAGGATATGCCTACTCGAAAGTGCTGAATTAGAACTTAAATTTTGGGGAGAAGATTGATATTTTTATGCCGTAAGATTTTATTTTGAGAGAGAGAGAGAGAGAGAGAGAGAGAGAGATTACGTATTTTGAAATACAAAATTGTTTTGTGAAAGTGAATCTGTTGATATATGCATGTGCAGTTTTATACTATGACAATCTCTGCATATAGCATTTGTGAAGCAGATGGTGTCAATAATACGCTATATTTAATTTTTATGTTTGCTACAACAATATTGAATCTTCGAGATGATTTTAGATCGTGAATAATGAATGCATGCGCTCAAAATATGGCGTGCTGGCATTACAGAAATGTGGTTGGTACAAAATTACTGTTGCATAATGTTTGATATATCAACAGACTGGATACTAAAAATATTCAGATTTACCTAGACTTTATATAACGGAATTTTGCTACACGAGGAACATTGACTCACGCTGATGAAAATGAAGGAATCGTCATCCACGTACCTCTGTCTCATAGTTTTAATGTCCGCAGTGGTTAGTAGCAAAGTTATATGATTACCTTCTTGGCAACCGGAGGATTAAAGAAAAAATACTGAATGGTGTAAGAGAGATAACTCCATTACCTACTCGATCACTATTTATTTGCACTGTAGTCATAATTTGAGATGCAGAGATTGAACATTGAATGGACTAGATGAGCCTATTTTCCCAAAAGCATCCGCCAACCAATGACATAAAATCATACGCTGTGACAAATATAATTAAAAATTCCTAGCATGTTGTAACAATGCCCATAATCCATTTCTGTTCGAAGTGTTTGGAGGAAGACAAAATTAAACTTGAAGATGTATCGGATTGTCCTCAGACTATCCAGTCATTTGATAATTTTGATTTCCTTGTTGTTCTAGGTGTGTAGGTCAAAAACAAAATATCTTGCCGAGTCGTAGAAAAATTACAAGGACCATATTTATTCCTAGTACAACTTGCATATTAAAACTGGGCCCTTGATTAATACCTAACGACTCGAAATAACGTGACTTTTCAAAGCCAGATTTTGCAATAGGAAATTCTGATTCAGGTAATGTTTATTATTTAAACCGTTCAAATGTATTATAAAGAAGCACCATAACCCATTTTATTCAAATAATTGCTACTAGACGAAATTCACCAACACATGAAACACCTACACATGAAACCCTATTCAGCTCTTATCTGTCACGTTTAGTACGCACAGTATTTGTCTAATCCGTATACTTCAAAACCAAATTGAAACATACAAACCACAAACAGACCTTGTAAACTGTTTATAGTTTACTATATTTCTCTATCGTACCAAAGTTGTGCACACCATATCCATCTGAATATATTTTGTAACAAAATACGTACACAGACAGTCTATTTTGGACAAATAAACACAAAACATTTCCCACTCCAAATTTGGATAGTTAAATCAGAATGTGGATGCCAAAACACTGCACATTTGCGGACATAAGTTAGTGAACACAAAGTTACACAACAAACTAGTCATGTTCAATGAAGGTATATTTTTCAATTTTAATAGCTTTCTCCACTAAGCTTAGATTTTTGTTGTTTCTTTTTGTGCACATATGAATACAGTTTTACTGTGTTTTTGACAATCGTTGCTGTAGACGAGGGAGCAAGTAAAACAACCCTGTAAGTTTGCGCAAAAGGGCAAAAGTGACCAATTGATGTTTGCCTCTCTCATGTTCCAAACTCTTCTATTTGAAAAGTTTAAACTTTGGTTTGGAAGATTTAAGTATGAAGCACTAATTCAGGAAATATCCGATGAACTTTCAACATCATTTTTCCATTTGGCAGGATAAAGTTTTATAATCTTGCACACCTGCCTTTGATTTAGAAGAGAAACCTAGAAAACCCACTTTCTTTCAACAGCTTTGACTTGTGAACTCAAACTTTACGAGCTGAAACAGTGTAATAATTAACAGAAATGCCACAATTCTCAGAAATTCAATGATCAGGTGAGTAACAAGAATAACCACAACGCGCCTTTTTCTGGAGACTTTATCCGATGTAGTGACTACAACTCACTCAGATGACTTGCATTTGCAGATCTGTGTGAAATTTACTCGAAGGTTTGGAAAGGTCAATTTAAATTACCAGTGAGGTGTTTTAGCATATAATCAGTGTAGATCACAAGGGTGCAATACGACAAGTACTTGTGAAATGGGATAATTGTGGTCACGGCACAAGCAAATTACATTAAAAAGAACAGTAACTTATTCAATTACCACAAAATACTCCCTTGCTGATGTCCAACAAGGTCAAACAAATGCAAGAATAAACTAAGTGATTCTGTCTTTGAAAAGGGTTATTTGGTCCATATAGTATACTGTATATAACTCCATATAGTACAACGTATATAAGTCCATATAGTACACTGTATAAAAGTCCATATTGTACACTGTCTATAAGTTTATATTGTACGCGGTATATAAGTCTATATTGTTCACTGTAATGAGGTCCATATCCATAGTGTACACGTAACTAGATCCATCCTGTATATTGCAGTTAGGTGCATATTGTACACTGTAACTAAGTCCATTGCACTGTTACTGATTTGCAGAATTGCTTGCCTTGGGACAAGGGGAGCGGAAAGTTCCCACAGCTGGAATGGGGGTTTCTTGAAATCTTGCCACCCAACCTTCGTGGACGCCAATGTTTGCAGCATAATGAAACTTAAAAGAACGGTCACTAAAATTACTAGCACGTTACTTCCGCTAATTTTGCACGGTTTTCCTTCAAATATTTTGGTCTTAGCAAATACTCAAGTACAGACTATATTTAATTCCATTTACGTCATAATCTTGTTATAATGGTTTTTGTTTGCACAGATCGTTTACATGCCCCTGTCACGTTTATTCTTTGTGGTTTTAATTTATTTTCAAGTGTTTGAGAACCAAACGCTCCTTACTGAGACATGATATTTATATTTCTCATAATTACGTCAGAAACAACTGATGTTCGAGGAAGTTCAGCTGAAAGTCTAGGAAGAGATGTATATTTTTTAAACTTTGAAAACGATTGAAAGATTCATCCTAATGTGAAAGGTTTCATCATACATCTATACACAAAGTAGTTTGACCTTACAAAATTACACCAGCAATCATGGCTACTTAATGATTATAACGCAGTCTGCAACAGTGTTTGGCTTCATAATACAATAGAATAGTAACAATAAAATAGAACAGTAACAATACAATAGAATAGTAACAAAGCTTCTAAGCTTGTTAGAATTTGATCCTGCAGGCAAATGTTGCTGTCATCTTGATATCCAAATTATCTCTTTATACAGCAATGACCTTGACCCAACGTAACGGATATGACTTTGATTCGACATTTTTCATAAATACTGATATCAGTATTTTGACATTTGCACTCCTTTCCCTTTGAAACATGATTTAGTAGACCTTTTCCTTTTCCTTCCTTCAGAAAACTATTTATATCAATTAAATACATGTTTACAGATGCCTTGTCTAAGACTGCATGAAATAATATTACAAGCTTTTAAAATATCACTGCACAATCTGAAATGCTCTGTAATCAATAAATATTCATATCCCCTTCTGCACCATCAGTGGACAAAATCATTTTCTTTTCTTAATTTTTTCTTTAAGTTAACCCTTATTGCACTTGTAAACGATAACTGTGTCAGTTTTTATGAACGCAGATTGCCCCCTAGGATATTCCTGTCAGTTGTGATTTTGGTTTCATTAATAATTTATAGGTTTGATCATAGTAATGCAGAAAGAAACGCTTTGATTACCCTCATGCTTTGTTTCATTCATCCTTGATGTCCGTGGCCTATCGATTAATATTCAATCGTCAAAGTGTTTTTAGTAATATGTCGACCCACATTAGAATGAACAAATCTTCAGTCAAAACAGGTTGAATATGAACCGAGCAAGCACCAAACCTAAACAAATGGCAACAGTCCTAGCTTTTTTGTTTTAATGGCATGTGGTCTTCAGTATGTCAAAAGTCGAGTCTTAATGAAAACGCTCGTGTTCAAATTTCAAGCAATGTCTTTGTCACATGTTTTAATCACGTGATTCATGGCATAATGTGTAGTGTGCTAGAAAACTTGTTATTAATTAGTCTGTTGTCGATATTCATAAACGGATTTATTACATCATTTGGAAACATCCTCATTGTTTTAACGTTGTGGCTGGTATGCTATGAGTTGTCATACAGCCATATTTAAGTTCATATTTATCGATGTCAAATTGTTGGTTGTGATACACATGGAACAAAATACTTTTTTTCCTACATTTCGTTTCATCTCCAACGCTAAACGAAATGTAAACAGCACTGCAGTTGCTGAATATTATTTGACATTCAGTCTTCGCAATTGTAGACGTAACATTTAAATTCTAAAATGTGTTTTTATTTCATAATAGACAATAGGTTTGCATTCATGAATCCACGCCATTTATAACAGTGACATGCAGAATTGTGACTTCGAGGTGCCAAGTAACACGGTACATTCATAGGCTTGGGTACAGTGGAAAAAGCTTCTATGTGATCTAAACGCTATGATAAGCTTCACTTATGCATAAAATAAATTGAACTTTTAATATAACATAATAGATTCAATTCTGTTCCACTAAATTAATCTATAATCAAAGCATCAATTACCATCTATTATAATACAATAGAATTATAGCGTAATACGTGCTTTCGTCTGATTTGCAAAACATATTTCTCACCACTCCTCAAAAGCATATTGAGTCATGATCATTCACAATGTTAGGAAACATATCAGTCATATTTAATACAATTATTTGTATAAATTAATAAAAAATATAATAATCAAGACATGACTTACTGAGTTTTCTCAAGGATAATATTCCACGAAAATATTGAAACATTCCTTAAGATCAATGTTGTTGAGAAATAAAGTTGTCTCTGGAACCCTGGAAGTAATCTCTCTCCCTCTCTCTCTCTCTCTCTCTCTCTCTCTCTTGCTCTCTCTCTCTCTCTCTCTCTCTCTCTCTCTCTCTCTCTCTCTATATATATATATATATATATGTGTGTGTGTGTGTGTGTGTGTGTGTGTGTGTGTGTGTGTAAACACTATTCACTTTAAATTGCAATTATTTTATACAAAGCATTGTAAACATAACTAAACTCAAAAGGTTTCAGTGTGTATTGAACATTTGAACACGATTAGCGTAGCTCTTTTGGATGCATCGTGATTAGCGGTTTTCATGTTACCGGTATTTGTTTTTTTATGGTGATGATGGTCGTGTTGTTTATATATTGTTGTGTTGCATGATACTTTTTAAATCTCGTAATTTTGGTATACTGTGAAGTTGATTAATAGATTTGTATTGTGTAAACAACAGGAATGTTGATAGGTATTTCCCATTCTTTGTAAAATTATCAATAGTAAGTTCATTCTGGATTTCCAAGTCTTTCCTGCAAATGTTCGTAATCACATCTTCAAATAATGGATTTTCCAGTTTGTCAAGAATTTTATTCGAAAATATTATAGGCATATTTCCAAAGATTACGTGTACTTTCCTATAAGCGACCTGTATATTCAGTTTAGTCCTAATTTTGTTACAAGGTTATATAAAGGACTCGCGGTACTAATTCAGTTCACATAGTAAACCTATGCAAACACCATGATATTAAAAATTCAATAACTTAAAATTTCTGAGTGCTCATGATCAAACCTATATTTATCAGTATAGATGAAACCTGGATGTCAGCTTCTGTGTAGAGGAAAGGATATGAGCAGCTGCATTTTCTGGACCTGCATATGTTTGAAACATGTGCTTTCAATTCAGTACCAAAGAGTCAGGTGCTAATTTTAGTAATGAGTGTTCCAAACTCAAGACTGTTAAAGAACTGAAATTCCATCAATAAAACAATGTCTCTATTTGTTTTGCATCTACTACTAGGATAAACTCTCAAAAGATTCGTTTTCCTAAAACATAACTTACATTATTAACCAATCCTGGCCAGCCAAACCCATACATACTCTATTTTATGTTCACCCATTTCCAGGATGGTTCCCATTTTTCCATACAGTTAGTACCGTGTGTCCTAAATAAATCAACTTTTTCCGCAATACGGATTGTGTAGAGAAACTCAATGTCGTTAGAGTCTCTTGTCAAGCGTCCAGTGAATCAGAACATCCAGATGAAAACCTAAGGAATAAACCACCTTCCGAGAGTGCGTCCAGAGAGTCACAACGTGTAGATAAAAACCTTAAGCAATAAACCACCCAATAAGGATACGATAATAATATTGCATTACAATAAATCTAGTTCCTAGTTAATTCCTAGAGACGTTATGACAAACGGATAATGGAAACTTTAATTGATATTTTAGCCTTTATGTTTTTAACTGGTTTATACAGCAAATCCCGTGATAAACTCTTAAAGTGCATTCAAAAGAAGTCTTGCATGTTGTAAAGGAAATGTAGGTTGAAAACCGATGTCTAACAAACAGCTAAAAGGGTCTGAAAAATGTTTTTTTGAACGCTTATCTTAACTTATACTCTATTCGGTAAGAAGATGGATTTCAGCTTATGATTTAACTGAATGTAGGATAATTGTCGATTTTAATTAGTAAATCTCGGTTACGTGTGGACAATTTACAAGTTCCAGTATATATTTCTTCAGATTTTCAAATTTGTTATTAGAGACGCTTTGTTTGTTCGCTGCTATTATGTTTAAATGCTGTATATGTCATAAAACAGGATGAATAATACTCAATTGACTAAGCTTCAACTTTGATAAAGTCTACCAAATTCAAATTAGAAATTATAATCCGGATTATACGTAGACATTAAAATACGTTGTTTCTGCTTGATAGAAAGAACGTACCCTGCAATTTACTTTTCTGAAGTCAATGGAGCATGTGTTCTAATTATGCAAATCCCAGAGGTCTTTTGGGTTCGACACATAAGCACCAATAGGCGATGCCTCCAAATCTACTATTTCTAATATCATGTCACTTTGATCTTAGAACAGTCTTTCTTTACTATTAGACTGGATGATAAAATTGGGTTTTTCAATATTCACTGAACTTAATAAGATAGTCTTTCTCTCTTAATTACGTCTTGGAAATAAATGGTATGTACCATTCCAATCATCCCAGTCACGTCCTTTCTTAACCATTTCTGCGAAACACCGTCTTAGGTTAGGAGAGGAGGAGAAATTGAGTATGAATGTATTTCCATAATTTCCATATCCAGCTGAGGCATGCGAAGACAGTTGACCAAGAAATTAATAACTAGCCGACGATTATTCATAACCCTTGAGTGCATTATGCCTGTACTTAGCTCCAGGATTGCGATGGATCTTTCCCAGAAGATCAATAAGTGGGAATAATACACTAGTAAATTTCTACGTGTGACAGTTATTTCATCAAAGTTAATCCAGCTCTTGGTATAAAAGAACAATTATTGTGTCTTTTACCGTTGTAGGTAAATATTGACCTTTATTTAGGAGGCGTGTAAGTACAGCAATTTTACTTTGCTATGTCTCGATTATAGGCCGTAAAACTAGCAATTCGGAAGAAACGCTCACTCCAATGGCAATAAATATATCATAAACGATGAAAATATGAAATCCCAATTATCTGTATTCTGCATGCCCGCGAACCACTGACATGTCGTTAAGGGATGAAATCAAGGCAACTAAGAACAATTAATTTTTCTACATCTGAAAATGCCATTTCAAATTCTTGTCATACTGAACGTTTACAATCGGAAAGTATAGTTGTTACGGCGTAGATTGGATTTGTACATTGAAAGATGAAAGAAGCCTTTCTTTGAAATGTATGCCTTATCCAGGTACTAAAAGTTATACCATATCCAAGAACTAAAAGTTCAATATTGTTCAGGTGCTACAAGTTTTATCATACCCAGGTGTTATAAGTTTGTGATGTCCAGGTGCTACAAGTTTATCATGTCCAGGTGCTACAAGTTTTAGTATGTCGAGGTGCTGCAAGTTTTATCATGACCAGGTGCTACAAATTGTATCATGTCCACGTGCTGCAAGTTTTATCATGTCCAGATGCTACAAGTTTCATCATGCCCAGGTGCTACAAGTTTTATCATGCCCAGGTGCTACAAGTTTAATCATGCCCAGGTGTTACAAGTTTCATCATGCCCAGATGCTACAAGTTTGATCATGCCCAGGTGTTACAAGTTTCATCATGCCCAGGTGTTACAAGTTTAATCATGCCCAGGTGTTACAAGTTTCATCATGCCCAGGTGCTACAAGTTTTATCACTTCCATATGCTAAAAGTTGCATCATGCCCAGGTGCTAACATTTTTATTATGTCCAGGTGCTACAAGTTTTATAATGAATCACGATTATGTGGTCTTAACGCAATAAGTTACGTAAACCTTAACAGATCATTTTTTTTTCTCTATGTCATAAAATGTAAATTTAAGAGAAACGTACAGTATTGTGAATTAAATCCAAAAGAATCCTTATAGTTTATCACAAGTCCAACGAATAGTGTGTTCCGAATGAATTCCAGGTCTTGAATGTGCCAAAGTGCCAACAGTCTCAATGTATCACAATGGCATTGTCCAGAACTCCTTTAAATGAATTTACAATAATTCTAATATATTATTCAGTCCAAATAGTGGAATGAGCACTTTGTAAATCCAATAAATATTTTAAATAAACGATTCCTTTCCAATGAAATCTAAGCACAAAATTAAATACTTCTGCAGACTTAATATAAGATAAGAACAGTACTAACAATTGGAATGAATAATTGTTCACTTCTTTCTTCGTATATAAATCCCCATGACTCTATTACGACGCTGTGACAAAATACCTCCCACGTGACAACGCGTAAGGAGGCACAACATTCGTGGCTTATACTTAAACTCAATCCACCTGACTTAATCATCCAATGGAAAATTACCTCAAACTGTAAACAGGTTCATTATACAGAACCCGAATACAAATAAACAACCTTTTTATAGGTCATTATCGTATAATAGAATCTACTCATGAAAAAATTAACTATATACTATCTTATTTATAATGATCATTACAATCTAAAATCATGAATAAACCTTAAACACACAATATAGATATACATAATACACATCCGGGTGCAACAAGTTTTGTGAAGTTGTATAATGTTCAGAACGACATCATGTTTTTTTTAAAAATTTTATGCAGCAGTGAAAGAAAATAAGATGCTTTTTAACTTTCGTTTCATACATATAGAAAAAACTGAGAATATTCTTTTAAAAGCCCAAATTATATGTATATAAAGTATTCTGTAGAAATTAACCACTTTCTATGTAATACTTAATCTGTATAAATCGGTTGTTATAATTCGTTGTAACGGGAGGGGGGGGGCTTTAAAATATTAAAGCCTCCTTAATTGATTTGGAGATCGTTAACTAGGGAATGACCTCTCACGGTGTTATTGCCCACTGTGGACGGATAGATGGAACGATAACAGATAGCTGAGCAAGGCTATTGAAAGAAACAGACAACTACGAGCCCCCTTTACCAATAAATAAAAATAAATTTAATCAGTTAATACGTAACCCAAACTTTCACTTTCAATCCAACAGATTTACATTGATAGAATTTAGTCGCAGTGTTCAATTTACATCGTATTACGAGTGGTGAATTAGAGAGTACGATTTCCACGCTTGACAGCATCACTTGGCGTCTCTCTCCTCTTGTCTTGTTTTTTTCCACGTCTAATGCGTGCGCTTTGGTCCCCTTTTTGACCCCTGATTATTCCGACCTCTCTTAGATGCGGATTTCCCTCTGACTCATCGGGTTTTCCTTTTTTATCCTTCTGGAGGGTATAAAGCTGTTTCCTTAAACACGAGAGTATTACGGGAGCTAGATATGTTTTCACCACTTATCTGTATATATATATATATATATATA
>JAECUM010036246.1:0-29997 GCA_016617855.1 Megalonaias nervosa
GACTTTATCATATACATTACACTTCACTTTATCATATACATTACCCTTGACTTCATCATACACATTACTCTTGACTTTATCATATGCATTACACTTCACTTTATCATATACATTATCCTTGACTTTATGGTACACACTGCCCTTGACTTCGGCATACACATTACCCTTGACTTTATCGTGCACATTACTCTTGACTTTATCATACACATTACCCTTGACCTTTATTGAAAGTGAGGGGTCTTGCACACTTATATTGCTACAGCTTCTGGGAGCGACCTTTCGTTGTATTGTTAGAACGTCTACAATTACTGCAGTCCAGTTATTGAAGTATTACAGGGTAAAACAACATGAAACCTACGATTCAGGTTAACGAACCGCGCTCCAACTGTGACGAGACACTCTTATAAACACTTTGTGCATGCACATTTATGATTATTATTATTATTATTATTATTATTATTATTATTATTATTATTTCTGAAATCACTAGCGTGTATAATTTCTGCAAAATGTATAATAACATATACGCAATCTCTATTATTAGTTGTTTGTTTAATATTATCAGTCACACAAAAGGCCTTATCATTTTAAAATGTGATTACAAACAGTTCATTGCTCTTTTACTGAGTAGGAAATAAGTTTAATCAATTTGGAATTCATTAGCCGTTCATCTTTGGTAATGTAGTATATTGTAGTGGGTTTAAAAGCACGTCAACGCAATGCCCGTAATGGGGTATGTATATTGCTGGAAAAAAGAGGACCGTTTAAAAAATTGTGCATTAAATTATATTGCACTATATTCCTATTGGCTGATAGGTTTCAAATTGCTTTCCTTTATTGAGAAAGGGTATCTCAGTCATTACTCTCCGTTGATAGAATGACATGTACATATACCCAGCCTTAGCATTTTGGTGTTTATGATTCCTCTGAAAGTTGAGCTTTCGGATATTTTAAAATATTTTAATTTTGAACGGTTGTTAACATGTTTATAAAAAAGAGAACAATGTTTACAACGTTCCGTACAACCGATGCTTACTAATGAAGCAAAAAGGTATGAAAACTTAGCCAGATATATAAAAATAATGTGAATTATCTGCCTCGCAGATACACGTCGTGAACTGCCTTATCCTTTCCTAAGTCAGTATTTTGATATGTTGCTGAAATAAGAATCTAATATATAACTTATAAGTACCTCAAAAGAAATGTTAATACATACAAATTTAATGGCTCGCAAAATAATGAAAATCATAACGTGCAGATAAGAACAACTAAATTTACATAAATGATATTTAAATTATTTTGTTCCGATGTAACAGTTGGGTGTATCGCCGTTTCATCGCATTTTGTCAAGGTATGTTCAAACTTTTCATCAAAAATATCTTGTTATACCCGTCGGATCTCCATCAGCGATGTAACCATAACCGATAAGTTACATCCCTACTTAATATAATATGTATAGTGTTAGACATAATCTTGCAATGAAGTTGTCAATGTGATCTGGATTTGTAACGTAGCTTTAACAATTTTTCAGTCATATCGCTACGTTGTCTGCAGTGTGGCAATTTATAGTAATGTCTAGCACTGGGGCATCAAACCGCAGACATGTAACATCATGTCCCACCCAGTCACATTATCCTGACACCAGGTCGACCAGTCCCAACACCACCCTCTTAATGCTGAGCGCCTAGCAAGGCATCTGTTAGTACCATCTTGATAAGTCTTTGGGACGACTCGGCCCGGGTTCAAACCCGCGACCTCCCGCATCCGAGGCGGACGCTCTAACCACTAGGCCACCAGAGCGCTCTGCAATGAAGTTAAACTATATTCTGTTTTGTTCTGTCACAAGTGCTCTGTTATTTCTTTTCCATAACTGTGTAACTGATATTAGATTTTGTAACGGATACTATATAAGTAAGTTATTGTTTAATATGTATCAGTCAGAAAGGTAGAGCGAAGGACAGATACAGTGAGAGCGAGAAATAGAGAATGCCGAATACACAAAAGCTACTTACGTTTTCAATCTTCTGTGTGTATATCTACCAACTATTTTATTAATATTTTGGTACTAGGAATATTTTGAATAAATAATAAAGTACTTGTTTTATTTCTAAATATGTACATCCTTCTCCAGGAAACGAATTAGAAAATTATCACCATAGTTTTGTCTCTAAAAGTCCACAACGTTATATGGATTAAAATTAAAAGAATGTATAGAAATCTTTGCTGATTAAATAGTTGTATTTTCTAAGGCAGGGGCATCTATTTATGCAAAGGGCTACGTTTAGTTTACTCCTAGTAAATTTTCACACAATCAGGAACTGTGTAAATGATCTTGAGTGTGGTATATGAAGTTGTTAGTTAATGCGCATGTCCAGGCAATTTTAAGGTTGCATTATTAACATGACAATTATACAGCTACATCTAACAGCACGAAGCAAGATGAAAACGATCTTAAAGATGTTTTACATAAATCAGCAGATATATTCAATTTCGAACATTCTTATAAAATTAAGCATGTTATATTATATTAGAATATATTATCTGGTTTTTCTGTAGCTAGTTTCAACGGTACTTTAACACTTTTTTTTAGCTATATAATGTATCAGATATTGGATTTAGTACGTTTTCCAAGACACAGCTTGGCTAACCTTGGTTGGTTTGGCTAGCCTTGGTTGGTATCCAAAACGGCATTTTTATTTAACGTGTACCACGCTCTAACAAGTGATCTGGCGCATGCTCATATTCTAGCAATGACAAATGAATGCACTCGTATCCAGGCCTTATAGGAGACCAGAAATAAAAATTTTCCATTTATGTATATAATTCTCTACAAATTTTAATTCGACTGTAATGTTTATAAATTACATATCGTATGCGAGTAGTGATTATATTGCGTAGAAGATACCACGATTCCGTAAATTGCCGAGTTTTTCCGAGTTTTGATGAGACGACACCTCACGTGGTCCCGTGACGCAATACTAGCCAGTCCTCGACTAGAAACAGAAACATGGCGAGCGAGACAGACAGGAGGAGACCAGTTCTGGGTTGCACATTAAAAAATTTCCGAGAGATGCTCATAACTATATCTGTTGAACTGTGTGTTAAGAATTTAAAAAAAGCAATGTAATTTTAAAATAAATACTTACACATTGTGTGCTTTGCAAAAATGTGATAAGGATTAAGTGATGGTACCTAATGTAAAAATGAAAAATTTACCACAATGCAATAAATTCATTTAAGAAGGATGAGATTCAATTGTACTATATTTAAATGACATGTCGATGAATAACATTGGATCAATTATCCAACCCGCTATTCGCTCATCGTCTTCGTCAGCAAACAACCATATTGATCCGTACTTGCTCGATAAATGATAACTAACTTTTTAATACAATCGCTTATTATATTAGGTTTTATACCAGTATGTCTCGAAGCTGATTTAATGGAATTAAATCTTTTAAAAAATATGTTTGTTCGATTAACTTTTTACAAGAAAAGTTATGTTATCATGCAAGTAAATACGCATATTTTAAATAAATGTAAGCCTGGCTGTTACAGCGTTGCGAAAATAATTTTGATGTATTTTTGTGGTATTTTTAATTCTTAAGAGAAACATAGAAAACAAAAAGTTCAAGAACAAATATTAGCTTCTGATCGAAAACATAATCTATACAGACTCTAGATTTCCTGCGAAAAATAAAAGCAAATAGGAAAAGAAGGAAAGAAAGAAATAATTGAAAAAGAGAAAGAAAGGGTGGTGATGATGATGATGATGATAATAATCAATAGTAGTGATGGTGGTGGTGGTAGTATTAAACTTAAAAGCTATAAAATTACATGCAATAATACAGAGTCTCCGTTGTTGCAATCATAGCGAAAATTCTAATTACACCATCCATGTCTGGCAATAAACAACAGCAGTATTGATATAGAACACTTTTACTACAATAATATTTTAATCGTTGATATTTTGAGATATACCGTTATTATTCTAATAGTATTCCCCCTTTCTAATACCACCACTCTCCTTACAGAGCAACATCAATTCCTAATATATCGAGGCTTGTAGATCAATATATATCCATTATGGTATGTCAAAAAAATTCAAACAGTACGTTATTAGTCCCATGAAGAAAGGAAGTTATAGAACTGGATCAGGTGTTACACGCGTGATTAAATATAACTGTTATATTTCAGGCTTGTTGCTGGGGCCCTAGTCTATTTTTAGGCTGGTTTTTGCGGGATTGTTAGGACCATGGTACTAATGCTAATAGTACTCAAAAAAACACCCCCTATTAGAATAACTACTGTATTTATTTTCAAAACACAAATAGCTCTTGTAAATGAAAGATAAACAGTACAATCAGAGCAGGGTTTTTTTCTCAAGAATACGTGCATAAATCATATCAATTTGCTAGAATAAAGTGTTGTTTACTATATTTGCAAAACCAGATATTCATTTTGCATTTTTTTTTTTTGCTCCATCTGAGGTCTATCCATTAATAAACATAACTGAAGTTTCTTCTCTGCGTTAATATGAAACTATATAATACATATTTATATTACATACCCATTTTAATTTGCATAGCTGATACGGAATACG
This sequence comes from Megalonaias nervosa, assembly GCA_016617855.1. Lineage (NCBI taxonomy): Eukaryota > Metazoa > Mollusca > Bivalvia > Unionida > Unionidae > Megalonaias > Megalonaias nervosa. Next base: position 4,604 of record JAECUM010036246.1, read on the forward strand.
ATACATGTATTCAATCTGTTATTCCATATCGCACATCTAAAATTTCATAGTTTGTAACTACTTTTACAATTTAAAAGATTCAGTTATAGACCACTTATAGAATATCTTGAATAATTAATTGCAATTCATTTTACAATTTTCGTAAAGTTTGTAATTTGTAGAAATGCAGTCATATGTGCTGAACATTACGGCTTTTGCCATTGGGGATAATGGGATACTGACATAAGTAGCTACAAGCAGTTTATGGGCACTTCACGGTATCTGCCGGTGTCTACTGCCGATAAATTAGAGTAAGTTGGGGTTGAAAACATTATGTTGGACAGACTGTTTGACAATGGCTTCTCAGATGATGCTTGCGTGCACAGTGACACCAAACTTGGCACAGCCAGAGAGAGAGAGAGAGAGAGAGAGAGAGAGAGAGAGAGAGAGAGAGAGAGAGAGCAAGGACTTTGAGTCTACAACCTTGAATTCACAGTTTAAAAATACAAAGTACAAAAGACTCAGAGATTGATGACAAAACGTTAAAGCATTGTTGAAAATGTCCTCACTCTGGGTGAAAACTTTCCCCATGTTCATTTCAAAACTTAAAACTTTGCAAATCTGTTTACTTTAATGAAGCCGGACGGCTTGTATAATGAACCAGAAAATTAATATAGTTCCCAGCCACGGCAATGGCGACACAGGGAAGATACATTCCACAATATAAATAATTTTAACTACCGAACTTACCCAAAATCGATCTCAGTTTCAGTTTCAAAATTATGGTCTGCGGAATATTTCAGCAAGTTTAAGGAACTTTTAATTTGTCTATTAATATTACTGATGACTCGAAAATGTTTGTAAAATTGGACGATACAACGGACTGTAACAAGATAATCGGGTTGGATTTCGGATTTATAACAGAACACTTCTGATGGTGATACAAATACAATGTTTATTGATGAATGACTCGAATGAGAAAATAATTATGATTAATACGTGCGTGTATAAGATCCAAATATTGGACAAAATTAACACAATCCGCACGAACCTAATAATGTAACATAAATGTGAATATAAGTAAATGACCTTACACAGTACAAGGACAAAGGTTAATGATTCGCTGTAATTTCACACGACTAAAAGAAAACTGTTTTACTCAAATAGTAAAAATGATGTACTTTACTTTCACGTAGTAAAATGATGTATTCACTCAAATAGTGAAAATGAGGTACTTTACTCAAACAGTAAAATGATGAAACGATGGGACAGATATCATACAAAATATCTTTACACTTCCAAAACACTGGGTATAACAAACCCCAAAATTAGCCCACGGCTAAAAGATTACATGTATGGAGTTACACAAAACACTCCGTTACTGGCATACTTGGCTATCAGTCACACTGGTCAATCTAGCAGTTAGCATTACAGGTAGTCACTGACCACCATTCAGTTCCTTGGTCAATCAAGTAATCAGAGCCCACCAATCGGTCAGCAACGCCCGATCACCTGCTACTCAACCCGCAACACACTTTTCATTCAGCTCTACGGCTGGTATGGTCAGCTTTACAGCTGGTACCTCGTCGACTCGGATCAGCTGAAATTAAATCTAACACCGTGTAATAAAAATGACACGGGCATATACGATAACAAGTAATGACGTTATATACGGTAAGCTATACAAATTACATTATCGGCACAACATTACAAGGGAATAAACAGTTTCAGAAGCTAACCTACCTGTGTCCGATAAGAATCCTATGGTAGCAAACGTTTCTTAATAAAACGCAACTTTATTGCTAATATAGATCTTCTGTTAAGTCGCATACAAGAATAGAAAATATTTGCATTATACTACGCAAGCCGGAGATACATAGAAAATATACAAAAATAAACGTTGTAGTACAATAATTATAACTTATAATATACATAAGAAATTATTAAATAACTCGCATACGTCTACAGCTGAAGATGTGCAAGTCCTTAAGTTTTATTGGTGTGTGTCATAGCTCTCCTCCCAGCTTTGTTGGGGTGGGTGTTATGGGTTTGGTTATCGTTATCTAGAGGTGATCGCCGACGGTGTTATTTGCCCGGAACGAGTAAATATCAATATAAAGTGTGAAAATTATGAGTGGAATATATAAAGATCTGAGCAGGTATATAGAACAGAATAACTCGAGCCCCTGTTACAAATAAAGACAAAATTTAATCAAAATTCCTAACAACAAAGTTCATAAACAAAAGTAATAATGCATTACGATTGAAAGATACACTTCTTTCTTTTTGAATTAACTTATTCAACGAATTTCAAATACAAATATGATGATACCAATAGCCGATCTGTTAAGCGATAGAAGTTAAATCATCATCAATCGAGTGAAATTGAACACTGCTTTGTACAGTTTCATAACCTGATGGTCTTGATTCAGTCCAAATTCCACAGCGACTATCTCTTTTGACTTCCTTGTGCCGGTAAGTCTAGGTCTTCTCCACTTTTCCCTTTCTTTTCCAAGTTCTCAGGTGTCTCGCCTCTTTCGCTCCTTCCAAATTTGTGTCCACTTTGGGTTTGTAATACGTGACGTCCCGTAGAGCTATCCCACCTTCCAAAATAACAAAAATAAGCAACCTAAATCTTCCGTCACATTTTACTGGGGAAATAGATCAATACCCCCCTCCCCCCCGTTATGTCAGATAAAGTTCTACCGAAATTCAAACAGATACCAACGGCTATCTAGTCTAACTGGCCATGACAGACCGTAAACAAACCTAGTTTCACAAAATTAATGGTCCTGCTAATGGCTATTTCAACACACCACCGAGACATTAGTTCCAGACTAGTCTCAATTACCCAAATGAATGAATGAAGTTCCTTGCACTATGGTATTTATAACAACAATCAGGTGGTTATCATACGTGAACTCATATATAGGTCAGAGAATTCATACGGATTCTTGCAGCTCATCTCAACTAAAATAAGGCATGAAATTCTAGATACATAATCTCCTCTAATAATCAAGACTATACGTTCAAACGAGTCGTCAATGTTTATATAAAGAAAAATATCATTGTACGGACTCAGATAAACGAACTCAACACAGGTATACCATATCAAGAAAATTGAATCTATCAACTTAAACAAATAAATCCATGCAAATACAAGCAAATAAATCAAACAAATCATCATAGTAGTATCAACGAATTACATAAGATTGTTGCAAATACCTTGTGTTTCCAAGCTTTCACTTCCAAAACCGTGTCTGTCAATTTTTCCAGACAATTGCTTCCCCTGGATGATTTTACGAGTGAATTTACTTCTAAAATCACTCGGAATCTTTAACATTTATTTCTCTTCAGAAAAAAGCGCAGACTGATTTCAAATTTGCTATTAGCACATTTAAACCGAGAGTTTTCATGTGGAACCACGTCCCCTTCACAGCGTGACCAATCTGGATGAAATATAGTTCCCGCCTGAACTAGGCTGAAGACAATGCAGTTCGCCTGACAAACATTGATTACCCAACTGATTCCTGGTAACTTTCAGAAATGACAGTTTTTCATACCAATCAGAAGTTGACCCCTATCCTTGTTCAGTTTAAACAAACGTAGCCTTAATAAAAAAAAAAAAAAATCGCTAAACTCGTGACAGAGACTGTACCAATCCGTGCATTATGGCGATTTAACGCGTACAGGTCTACATAAATCTAATTAATCGTACACGTGTCCAACTAAATGTGTTCTACAGAGATCGACAGAAAAATTTGCTCCATTACAGTGTGGTCCCTCTCAGACTTATCATAGAGGAGACCCCCTAGTTCCAAAATTTAAAGTTTTTTTATGTTCTTCTGTTTTATTAATATGTGTGTGCTATTTGTATTAATTTTATAGAATTTAGTTTTTATGAATTCTTGTTTTAGGGTTTATACACCATTTTTCCTATTCTGTTGTAAAATGCTCTTCAACCCGGGCTGGTCTTGGAGTTTATTTATTGTTAGTGATCATTGCCGGTGATCAGTATTGTTCATGTGTGCTATATGTGTGTGCTATTATGTATGTATGCTATATTGTGTTAATGTTTGGACTGGCATATAGTCAAATCTTTATAGTAGTTATTTAATTTATTCCAGATTCAGTTTAACTCGAGAAATTCAGTTGGACACATTTGTCTTAACCTTATTTCTCGGTCTTGTAGAATCTTTATATTTTAGTGTATGCTAGATATTTGGAAAGATAGTTAAGAGAATATAGAATGTAATGGATAGGATGTGTTATATTTGCGTGCAAGTGTTTCTGTTTTCGTAATGTTCTTGTTCGGCTCCCTTTGCCTATTCGGTGTGAGCCGTACTACCACACGCGAGTCCCGTAGCTTTGGCCTCGCATCTTAGAATCCCCTGGGTAACCTTTTCATTGTTTTGTTGGTTGCAGAGAGTGTGAAGATCCCACAGATATACTATTATAAACAGACTTAAATTCAAATCAATTATCTAAATCTCTTCTTATCTTCATTATTTTGTTTATATAGTCAATTAATTCTTTATAAATTACTTTATCATTAATTTTATCAGTATATAAAAGTTGTTTATCATTTAAATTTATAATTTTATTTCTTTGTATCTGTCTTTCCTGTTTAGTCTTGGTACAAAATAGTATCATGCGATTTTTTGAATCTAAATTTTCCGCGTAACCTACATTTAGATATATAAGATGTTAAGTGCGTTTCAAAGGCTAACTCTCCTGTTAACCATTTGTCGTGCCGGTACAGGAACAACCTACTTTGTATCGCAGCCGATCCTATACCTGCCCAGTTTTTCCAAATAGTCGTCCAGTCTAGCTCAGGGTATTTGAATTCTATTTCTTTTTTATCACTTAATGTTGCATTTAATAAAGTAACATAAGTCTCATTGTTTAAATCCCAAATTTTTTTGTTATCTCTATATGTATAGTGTATCCTTTATTCTCCTATATGTTCCTGGTGGTTCTAAGAGTTTACTCAATTTATTATTTTTTTATATTTCATTATTAAATCTGCATAAATATCCGAAATTATAAATATATACAGCTTCCCACGGATATTTTGGATTATTGTCTAATTGTTTAAATCTATTTAAAATTAATGATTTTTGTTTTATGCTCAGATTTGGCAGGGCTAATCCCCCTCTATCTTTAGGTCTGCATATATGTTTTTTCTTAAGATAATGTATGGTATTATTCCAAATATAGCCCAATATTTTTCTTTCAATCGTTCCTATCATTGCTTCAGTTAAGTGAACAGTTTACTACATAATTCAGTTGGCTGTACAAATAGGTTTTAGCCACCTGTGTTCGGTCTATGAGGTTTAGTCTTGTATATTTCCAAGTTTCAATCTGAGAATCAATCTTTTTTACTAACTCACAGTAGTTTTTGTGAGTAGAGTTCGTCCCAAAAATAATCCCGATTGCTTTTACGTGCTCTTTAATCAGATTTGGGGGAAGCCCAGGGTGGTTTCCTCTCCAGTTGCTTATTAGTAAAATTTCCGTTTTATCGTGATTTATAGCTGAGCCCGAGACTTTGCTAAATTTTTGTGAATTCGTCCTGTAGATGCTTATATGAGTATTCATCTCTGGTTAGGCATGTGCAGTCATCTGCATGAAATATAGTTTTGAATTCATAGTTCAGATTTGGTATTTGTATTCCTTGAATATTAGTATTACTGTTAATATTTATGTTCAAGGATTCTATAGCTATTACATATAGCAGCATAGATAGGGGGCATCCCTGCCTTACTGAGCGTTGTATTTTAATTTTTTCCGTTAAAGCCCCATTCACTGTTACTCTTTAAAATATTTTATTTGTACATCGCTTTTATTAAATTTATTAGATTGGGCCCATGTCCACATTTCTTTAAAGTTCTAAAAATAAAGTCATGTTCTATTAGATTCAAAGTTTTTTCCTGATCGAACAAGAACATGACTCCTTTCTGTCCTTTCCTTTTTAAAAATTCTATTATAGATGTAATTGACAAAGTATTATTTGAAATTTTTCTTCCCTTACCTCCACAGCTTTGATTTATATTAATTATTTTATTTATACTCCCTCTTATTCTACTTATTATTTTACTCAAAATTTTGTAGTCCGTATTTAACTGTAATTGGTCTCCAGTTTTTTTTATATCTTCTCTGTCTCCCTTCCCCTTGTATATTAAAGTAATAACCCCCTCTCTTAAACTTGTTGGCATTTCCCCCTTTAGTAAAATATTGTTAAATAATAGTTCCAGACTATACTAGTTTATTTTGGAATTTAATATAGAGTCAGCTGTAATTCCATCTGCTCCTGGTGATTTTCCCTTTTATAAACTTTTTATTGCATTTATTATTTCACTACCTGTAATAAAATGTTAACACTTTTTCTTTAGATGATATTTGATTATATTTAGTTTGTTGTAGGTATTTATCTACATTTTCCCCTTCAATATGTTGAGATTTATATATTTTATCATATTAATTTTTAATTTCTTGTAGCATTTCTTTTTTATTTGTACTGATTATATTATCAACTCAGATTCATTTTTTCTATTTTCCCCGTTTTTTATTTCTATTTTTTTATATAGACCCTTCCCCTTCTTATATAAATTTTCAAATTTCCCTGCCCTTAGTTTTATCCCTTGTGCTTTTTCTTTCTCAATATTGCACCATTGTCTAAAATTTTCCTCATTTACAGTATTTGAATTATTTTTACTTTGACTTTCAGTGTATTTATTTTTTATCCAATCATTCTGCAATTTCTTTATTCTACTAGTATTTTGTAATTTTTTTATTTCTTGTTTTAGTTGTTCCCATTCTTTTAGTATATTTCCATTGTTGTTATTAAATTTCTCGAGGTGAGCATGCACAGTTTTCACATATTCGGTGTTCATCAGGTGAGTATTATTCATCTTCCATAATCCTTGTCCCCAGTTGCATTTATTTGTTATTTTCATTACTAGTTCTACGGCTTTATGGTCTGCAATTTGATAATCAATTATGGTGCAAGCTTTTGCTTCGTTTATATGGTTTTCAGATATGCAAAATGTATCTAATCTACTTCCTTTATTTCCTCTATATATAAATGCATATTCTTTTTTATTTCTATTTAGCGATCTATAAATATCTTCTAAATTATTTGTTTCTTTAAAAATATTTATCCATTTTTTTTAACTCTTTTTTTGTAAGTTTATCACTTTTATCCAAATCTGAAGATATCCAGTTGAAATCACCACCTATCATACATGGATTACCTATAAAGCCTTGAATATAGTGGTTTACATTTTTTATAAAATCGACTTTTGAATAAAAGTTCCACTTGGTACATATTAAAAATATTTTGTAGTTATTTAATTTTATATGTAGTAATCTTCCTTGTAATTCTCTTGGGATATTTGGAGCTTCAAAGTTTAATCCTTTAGCTGATTGCCTGATAATTGTAGCCACCCCTGATTTCGATTTGGTTGGGTGGTTATTTTAGAACTATTGCATCAAGCGTTTCTTCTAGTTCTTTTATTAATTGTTCAGACATCCCACGAGTCTCTTGCATTAAAATTATATCATAATTTGTTGCCACATTTTTTATTTTATCTATTCTATTTGTAATTCCATTTATATTAACAGTTAAGATTCGAAGGTTTAATCCCTCCATCTTAACGTGTTATATGTTTAAAAGTTTAAAGTCAAAACATAAATTAGCTTATACTTTTCAATCTATTTCATTAATTTAAAATAGTTATTTTTAGTGGGCAGTTCTTGCTCTGTATTCTTCGATACTGGTAACTTTTTTCTGGTTTTCCCTTGTTAGAGAAGATGTTCTTCGTTTTTCCTCTCTTCCACTTTTTATGTCCTTTATCATTTCTGTTAGCTCAGTTTCTGTTTCTGATTCCCTTGGGGTATGTTCTCTAGGTGTGGAGGCAGATCTTTTCCTCTTAAGTGAGGAAGAGGGGTTTGACGTCTCAAAGTCCATGGTTTCTTCTTTTTCTTCATTTGCTTGAACTGTTGTTAAGTTCAAGGTTTCTTCTATGGTCTGTGAGGTTTGACTCTCTGTAGTTTCTTCCGTTTTTTTGTTTTTTTTTTCATCAAAATTCGGTTCTTCTAGAACAAAGTATGGTGCCGTATCTTTCTCCACTAATTTAATTTCTTTCTCTTTCTTTTGTCTCTGTCTGTTTCTGGCTTTTTCTCTTTTCTTTTCTGCCGAACTCGTTTTGCTAGCACCTTCCCATTTTTCAGTTTGTTTTGCGTTACTTTCTGTACTTATGTTTTGATCGTCAGATATTGTTGATGTACCTTGTTCAGGTTGGGGTTTTTCTGGTGTCTCCTGTGGTGTCTCTTGTGAGATCTCTTCATTAGGGTCAGGGATTTCACTCATTACTTTGGCATTGTTGTCTTCTGCTGTATTCCTTTTTGTTGCTGAAGCATTAGAGTTAGGCTTATTTGTCTCTTGGCCTTGGTTCATCAGATTTGGGCATTCTCTTGGCAAATGCCCCACGTTCCCACATTTATGGCATATTCTATGGTGTTGGCATCCTCTGTACCATGTCCTGATGGGAAAACCCAGCACATAAAATAAGGGTGGAATTTTCTTCGCATCCGTCTCAGTTAGTGATTATCCTCACTCCCGTGTTTATTGTTGGAAAGCCCCAGAATGTTGCCATTTGGACTCTTATGGTTTTGACTGCAAATTTCTTCTCTATTTTGGCAGTTAATTCGTTCAGTGGTATTTCCAGTGGTAATCCAGTAGAGTGTATTTCTACAGTTTTTTCTCCTATATTTTTTATTAGAGGCATTGGAGAGTAAATTCTCACTTGTTTTCCTTTGATTTCCATTGTCTGTTCTTGTACAAGGGCGTATCCCCTTTAGCAAACAGGAAGTATAAGCCCCTCCCTCCATTTTGCAGGCCCTGTATGTTTTCCGAGTTAGTTCCCCTTGAAACTAAATACTGCAGTGTCTCTGCTGGTCTTGGCCTCTCCGTCTCTTGGAAGCAAGTCAGATCTAATACTTGGCATCCTGGTGCTCTATATGCCACTAATAATCTTCCTTGTTCATTTTGCTGAATTTGTGCTGGGAAATAGTTTCTCAATTTCCCTCTTTGTTTAAGGCTAGTTTTGGGTGCCTCCATTTGAGTTGAAGAACTGCCCACTATTTTCCAAATATAATACTACTATTTTAGATAACAAATTGAAATTTAGTACAATGTAAATAACGTCCAAATATAGAAGACTAGTAAATAGATTATATAACTAATGTATACCTGTGAGAGCTTTACGAATGTTATCCAAAGTATCCAAATGAATATTGATAAGACGTTCCATATTGTCTTTAAGTAGGCTGCTCACTGACAAGACGTTCCGTAATGTAAAGATTTCGTTCTACGGTGAGGCATTTATACAGAGACAATGTAGCCCTATATCGTCTGTGTGCTTGATGAATCGGTTTTTCCTATTGAAAGCACTTCGCGCGTGCGGCATAGGATGAACCGAACTCACTGTTTCGAAATATTGTGCAATATACATAAATCACCCTCGGGTATCGTTGTACACAAAAAACGAAACCCGAGTACACGTATTTAATAAATAAAGGGATTTATATAATTCCGTGACACTGACACATGTTTGCAGCATTAAGGTAGACACATCGAATACAGGAGCAGTTGCTTTGACTGCGATGCAAATGTATAAGTATTACGTATAGTTACAATATTGTTGAGCCTTTTCATGACTGGGTACATGCAGGGAAGTGTATGGCTGTTTATATTGAAATTTTTATCTGACGTTCAAGTAGAAAACAATGAGAAGAAAATAAAACAATATTGTTTAGAAATTTCTTCTTAAAAATATCCAAATTAATATTTAAAGTCGTCCATGTGTTAGACTGATATCCAATCTCCGTTTTCTTAATGAACTATATCCTAATTTATCAGCTTTAATTTCAATTTATCAATATTTTCTTTAAAAAACATAATCGATCTTCTTTATTCTGTTAAAGAGAAATATCTGATACATATTTGTCTGTGCTTGCATACCTAATCTGAATCATGTTATTTCTTATTTACTCCGTTTTTGGACTGATGCATCTGGGATGTGTGTATTGTTATGTATGGTACAATTAAAAAGAAATACTGACCAAACGAGGACATGATCTGTAACGCTCAGCACAAGTTTGTTTTGGTATAACTACATGAGGTTTGGGCAGTCTGTTTTTGACGCTAACACAAAAGGGGACGTCCTTGTATCGAAGTGTGTCACCGGTATATTGGTGTCTACTCTCACCGATATTCCAGATTTACACTGGCACACAACCTCACACACATATGCACAATCATTTATTTCATAATCCAATACATGTGGCCTTAAATTTTGCAGCTTTATACAGTTTCTTAGTTCCATACCACAAAGCGAAAAATATGTTAATTGATCACAAAAAATTCGAGAGTACATTAGACCTAAATACACGATTACATATGTGTATACCAGGTAACATGTCCTACCTACACATGTGAAAACCAATTATTTCTTCTCTGAAGCATTAAATGCCTGTTGAAAAACACGTTATTAACTAACAAGATGTGGTCTGTGTTTTTAACAAAGCAAAAGTAATCAAAAGCAAATATCGGTTATAAATTATAAAGTATAATGCATCAATAATGTACTTGTTGTTGGGATGGCTGTCTAGGATCCGACGACACTTCAGCAAGGTCTTTAGCGAAGATCATCCTAAGCTCAGGTCACGCAAAGCGACAAACGTCTCTATTAAAGTAACGTTGGAACAAAAGCACATTCATTCCTAACCAGAAACGACCATAAAGACAAAATTAGAAATACGGTAGGTAACATAGCATACATAGCAATCCACCATGGCCGCCATAGCAGGCTAAATTTATAATGGGAAAATTGGTCAGGACAAGCACTTTTGTTTTTCATCGAGGCCTCCAAGAGGTTTCTAGAACTCGTAGAACAATCGGATACCACACAAAGCTTCCCATGACAAGAAGCTAGCCCGCAAACCACCTCCCATAGAGTAACCCTGGCATCGTTTGGACCCGGCTACATAGAGCTCATAGGGACCAGCTCACACACCACAATTAGCGAGGCGCCAACACACGTACCACAATGTCCCCACATCTAAAACTATACGGTAGACTCAACAGCCCATTAGATACGTGTCCTTGTAGAAAATATTGAGACCCCACAATTAGGAAAATAAGTTCGACAACTAAAAGAAGGCAAGCAACTCGACAATCAATTATAGAAATGTTGTTGTAGCAAAATACAGTGCTCCAGAGGTATCCGGGCAGAACGAGAGCCATAGCAAAGCAAGAAACAGTCCGAATAAATTTTTAAGAAATGGAATTCTAGCCAGTAAGAGGGCCTGTAAGGATTTGGGTACCTATCAAAGTGAGACGTTGTATATATCATTTGAAAGACGATATGGACGAACGGCTAGACGAGGTCCGCCAAGTAAGCTATGGGAGCCATCCACCTCGACAAACGCAAGTCCGAAATTCCGACATAGTACATACTGTCTTCAGGACGACAAAAACGGACATGGGAAGAACGTTCGAACAGACTGAGATCCTAGACCAACCAAAAAGCATGCTTTGCTTGGGCACATATCTTCTATCCTAAACGAACCAAACCTGCAGACGAAGTAGTATATATCCCCAACCGCGTGCATAGAGCACCATTGACACAATCGAGATAGGCGTTGTAAGAGATCGTAGCCGAGGAAGAAATGGCCACTGATGACCTTGCGAGATATCTCTTCATTGTGCCCTGTTCTCCAATGATCTTTGGGATTTTGCAAAGTCCACGCCTGTCCACTATTTGATGTTATCTTCCAATCTCTTCTTCCGTCTGCTTCGTTTTCTCTTCCCTCTCATTGCGCCCTGTAGGATTGCATTTGTCAGGCCAGATGAGCGTGAGACGTGACATACCATCTTAGATTACCTGTCTTTACGGTGGTAAACAGATCTTCCTATGTCACAATTGCATCTTGTACCCGAACGTAATGTTGCTGTCCTTCCGAATAGTCTTCAGTCTAGCTAGAATAATTGTTGTCGGGACAACCCCGTAAAGAACATTAGTTTTGAACCTTCATCAGAGGCGGTAACTGAAGCTTATAACTTTGTTGAGCTTCTGTCCATTCACTCTTATTTCGTTTTGGATGCCACTATGTTTGTTTGTCATTATCTTGGTCTTTTTAGTGCTGATCTCCATCCCATACCTTATTGCTTCTCGTTTAAAACGGTTTACTAACTTTTCCTGTTCTTGAATATCTCCTGCTAAGCCATCTGTATCATAAGCAAAGCGCAGGTTGGAGATTGTTCTGCCTCCAGCAATAATTCTACCCACATGGTGTTCCAGGGCATCAAGGATTCAGACATGATTCTTTCCAGGTAGATGTTGAAGAGAGTGGGTGAGAGATGGCACCATTGTCAGTCTCCGACCGTGGTTATGATCCAATACCCGATTTTGTCAATGACGAGAACTGCGCTAGTTGCCTTGTTATACAGGTGTTTTAGGTGTTTATCAATTTTGCATTTATGTTGCGTTTATGTGGCCCATAAGGTTGCCTTCCATACCGTGTCCAAAGACTTCTGGAAGTCAGTCAAGACATGATAGAGGTCTTTTCGATGATGCAGATATTTTTGTTCACAGAAGAGTCTAAGATTCGAAGAACCATTATACAGTGCTACTTCATTCTCTGAAACCTGTCTGTGCTTCAGGAATGGTGTGCTCAGCTTGAGGTATCAGTCTGTTGGGGATTCGTTTAAGCATAACCTTCCTTGGATGACTTATGAGGCTGATCGTTTGGTACTTCTTGCACAGCTGCAGATTGCCTTTCTAAAAGGAAGAGTGACGATCAGAGACTGGGTCCATAGGGAGGGTCATTCTAGTGTTTGCCAGATATTTGTTGCAGATTGTTATGAGTACCCCACTTGCCAAGCATCTCGCTGGCAATGCCTATTACTGCTGTGGTGCAGGTGGTGATCAAGAAGTCTAAGTTGATATCCTCAGAACAAAGAATTGTGAGCAGTGTATCGTTTTGCCTATTGCTGCCTCAAACGCTTGAGCAACGTTTGGATCTTTAAGCTTTTAAAGTTCAAAGTTGATCCTAGCCTATCAGTCGTCTTCAGCAGGTCATGATTGCTGCCAATGTTAGCTACTGGGAAGCTACGTGTTATGGCACTGTTAACCCTAGACAGGACGTGATTCCTCAGCAAGATGTGCTCAATCCAGTCGTGAAGTTTTCCGTCTGAAATATGCCTCTTCTAGATAATTTATGGCTGTTCATTAGCTCTGGGTTAGTGTAGATGGGGAAGTCAAGGAGCTTATCAGGGGAAATACAGGAAATGCGATTGATGTTGCACTAGATTTTGATAGAAAAAATGATTATTTAAAACCTAATGTAGCAATAGCAAAAAAAGACTGGATTAAAACGATATTTAAGATTTATGCTGATGTACCAGCAGGTGCTTAAGTTGCTGATAGTCATCCTGAATTTATATTATTTAATCAATCAATCCGCGTAGAAGAAATTCGACGTAGACAAGAATCAGAACAGATAGAACAAATTTTAGAAATGAAAGAACAAAAAATACCACCGGAAACAAGTAAGAAGAAGAAATCATAAAAAAAACCCTGCTCCTACTCCGGAACTACAACACATCGAAGATGACAATTCTACCCCCGGTGCTGCTAGAAGTGGTTTTGGTACGGGTACCAGAGGAAGTGGTCTGTTTACTCAGTGTCCCAATAATGTCCTTGCCGACGTTGACAGATTATAAATCCTCACTGGAGGAAAATGAGCCGGTAATAATTTCCCAGAAATCATTAATGAAGCAGCTGCTATTTGTCAGAGATTATTTACAGGTGGTATCATGGATATTAATGTTTATCGAGCCCTCATTGATGAAATCGCCGATGCTTACCACAGTGATTGATCGGGTATACAATTAAATCAGTGACAAGAAAATAAGATGATCATACATAATGCTCAACGTGGACCGACCATGGTCAGGGTGATAAATTCGAGATTACCAACATATAGCGCGTACTACGGAGATGGACTTGGTGATGTTATTCAGGGTCTATTTAGAAGGTTAGCCACAAAAGCAATACCTGTTGCAAAGCAGTTGGGAATGAAAGCCATCGACGTTATTCGTGATAAAGGAATTAGTACTGTTGGAGATCTTGCCGGTAAAGCATTCTCGGCAATCAAGGATAGACTAGCACGATTAGGAAGACGAACACCTCAACCAGTAAAACCTCAGCCAGTAAAATTACCCAGTACAGAAGTTATGCCTGCAAATGTTAGTAAAATAATAAATCAAGCTGCTAATCAAAACTTGCAGATGTGGCTCATGTCCCCCTATCGATAGAAGATGAAAAAAATATAACCGCAAGTTTAATAGCTGGAAGTGGTATTCGTGTCAGACGAACACGATAATAATAAAATGTTCAAGCGCGTATCTGATCCCGTACTTGACATGGACGCACCAGTTCTCAAGGATGAATCTGTGCCCGATTATCAATATTATTCTTATGATGCACGACAACCAGATCAGCGTGGGCAAATCGAATTACAAGTTCAGGATACAAGTAGATATTTCTTACCCGCGGAGGCATTTATCGAGGTCGAAGGTGAGATCCTAAGAGATAATAATGATCCATATGGCGATGGTGTTAGAATTGGCTTTGTCAACAACGGTATCATGGCGTTGTTCGACAGCGCTACATATACTATCGACGGAAGAAATATTGAATCTATTCAGAAAGACGTCGATGTTGCCACGACGATACTTGGTCTTGCAAGATACAGCAACGATTACTCAAGATCAGCTGGTCCGTCAATGATGTTTGCCAAGGATACTTCTGACTATCCTGACAACAGACAGCATCTTTTGGTACAAACACAGCGTGCTACTGCATCTGACCAACAACCAGTTGGAATGATAACCCGACCCGCCGCTCAATATTTCAATATTGCAGAGTATTAATCCAGAATTCAACTTAGGATTCACAGCACGTCAGTCAATGCTAACAGGTGTGCGTAGAAGATTTCCACTGTCACACATCTTTGGATTTTGCAGAAATATCAGAAAGGTTATTTTCGAAGCCAAGCATACAGTTGTACTTGTAAGAAAAGCTACCGACAATGGTGCAGTCTGTCGACCTGCTGGTAAAGTAATAATAACAAAACTTTCGTTGTGGATGCCAACAATGACTCCATCGCTGATTGAAGAAGAACGTATGCTTTCTTTTATGAATCAAGGTGGTAAATCAACATTATCATGGTTGACAACAACTACAGATGCGGTACAAAGTAACATCGGCGGGTTATTCACATGGCAGATAGCATCACAATAGGATGTCTCTGCACCGCGACATATATTTATTGCGTTCCAAAATGCTGCACGAGTAAACTCACAAACACACAGTACAATGATATTTTACCAGCTTGGCGCCACAGAAGTTTCGTTGAGGATAAATGGACATCAAGAACTTTCCGAGGATATATTACTGAATTTTGCTAACAATTATGTTGCACGTGCATATCATCGTTTGATGTCATTCATGGGAAGTGATCAAAATGTCGATACTGGTTTACAAATATCACAGCTAGATTTTATAACGCTGTATCCAATCTACTACTTTACACTGGAACACTTGGATTTGTTCAGACAATCTGTCGTTGAAATACATTTTTGAGCTCGCGTAAACAAAGGAGCAATTGACAATTATAGAGCCGTCGCTGTTATATTATCCGATAAAACAATGTTGCTTGAAGGTGTTGGTGGTCGCATGAAAGTCATTGATGCTCCAGTAGAAAACATGTAAATGTTTTCCAAACATGTAATTAGATCGTTCATGATAATTATAAATGTCATATCATCATGTTAGTGTCAGTCTGACTCCTGGTCAGATTAAAAAACATTCGTCGGCGTCCAAAAATAACTGTGGAACATCATTAACACTCAAATACGGACAACTCGCGGGTGGATCGGATAAACTATCATTGACGGACCGTCAACTCAAGCATTTCAATGATGCCAAGCGATCAAACACCGGTGTACGACTTAATCTCTCCGCAAGTTCCATCAGCGATATTGCGAAGACCGGTGGTATATTTCCACTTCTCGCGGCTATTTCAACATTAATTGCTGAGGCAGCACCCGCGGTTGCGAAAGCTGCTGCAATCGGTGCAGTTGGAACGGTCGCTGGAATGGCATTAAAGAAAGCAATAAAAAAGGAATAAAAACTTCCAAGAAAAGGGAAAGGTCTAAGACTGCCAGGAACTTCTCGTTCATTGTACGGAAAATGTCTAAGACTTCCAGGGACACTTCGTTAAACGCAAAGCGTCTCCTTCCCATGTCCAATTTTGATTTACTTGATGCTGCTGAGAGATTAAATATCAAAAATTTCAGAAGTGTTTTTATGCGTGATCAATTACCAAAACAACCATATCGTTTTGAGACCGGTATCATTAATATCTATAGAAGTTCTGGCCCAGGTACTCACTGGGTTGCATATGTGATTGATCCAAATGGAATTGTTTATTTCGATTCGTATGGACTGGCACCACCGAAGGAAGTTTTTAAATATGTCGACAACGGTGACAAAGTCGCTGTCAACACTCCCATATGGTATTCAACGTTATCAACACAAAAAATAACCGATCCACCAATATGTGGCCGTGAATCACTCGCTGTACTCGATGTTATTTCAAAATCAGCGATTTCATCGCCAACGACGCCACCTCATAAAGTTGTAAGTGATTATACGAGTTCTGTTTTAAATAATCGCTAATCGTATAATGGTTGATATTTATGGAAGATCCTCTATCAAAGACAAGAAGAAAGAAGATATCGATTTATCGAAATTTGCTGCAAAAGATGAACTCGCCGATATCATGAATCTTTCCGGGGTTGACCGAGACGAAGTAGTTGTTTTTCAGGATAAATGCGGCGTTCTAAAAACGAGTAACATTAAATGGATCGACAAAATTCGTAGAGTTCTCGGTGCTACCACGAATAATATTCCAGTGTTTACTGACGGTGGTAGAATCAGAGACTCAAATATATCATTTATAACTGTCAGAGATGAAATTAAAAATAGCGTTGCTGATTGTTTAAAATCCACGGGTAATACAATGACAGGTAAACTCAACATGAACGGAAATAAAATCGTTGTTTTAAGAGAACCAACAGGTGATGAAGATGCCGCAACAAAGAAATATGTGGATGATAAAGATACGTCCATCGATGACAAATTAAATACACTACGAGCCGAGTATGACGTTCACGTAAATATGTTTATAAATACTCATAGAAATTTTCAAAAACTTAATAAAATCGCAGATGATTTCTCTTGAAGTCCAATGGTTGTCGATGCAACACTCTCTGAAAGTAACATAAAACTAGAAGAGATTGTCAGTGGAACTCCTAATATCGTTCAAAAAACTAATCTGATTAAAATTCCTCACGCAGCGACCAATGTCGCCGTCATCAATATCGTATACACAGTATCATCAGGATCATCAACATGGTCACAGCAAAATAACACTATCAAACATACCGTGACGGTTACTGGTGTGTACAGACTGTCTGTGTTCAGCGCTGCAAAATTCAGGATATTTACTACGTTTCCATGACGTCATTCGACTGATAATTTTTCTGGAACCGTGTCTATTGTATTAAATAAAGATGTCGAAGAAATATTTATATTGAAACCATCTGATAAAAAAAATAACCGCAGCATCTTACTGGTGGTGTCTGGAATTTATCGCTGAAACACCTCAATTGATTGCTTAATTCAACAACGTCATTAAGTATAATGACTTCATCAATGATTTCGTCATCACCAACATCGATGGGTTTGCCATTGTCACCAACGTCAGATCTGAACATCGTAAACAAATTCAGATACGAGTAAGCGTGTTTGTTACAGACCCAACTAAAAAACATCATTGACGAGTACACAATAAAAATAAAAAAATACCGTAGACGCATCGTTGTTACTGATATAATTGTTTATTCTGCATCTGCGATCGTCGCTGGAACAGCAACTATAATCGGATCATTGTCAGCCACATATATAATAACACCAATAATAGGAATTTCCGTCGCAGTTATAACCGGTATTGCTGGTATTCTTAATATAATTGCAAAAAAGATATCTAAGTGTGCGGCTGACAAATTGCATGAATATCAAATGTTGCTATCGGCGGCAACACACGCACACGCCAAATTATCATCACTGATATCATCAGGTCTCAATGATGGAGTAATATCAGATCAAGAATTCGCAGAAATGATTATGGTTTACTATGACGATGGCAGAGCCATTGACAAAGTCAATTTACTTCCTGATTTAAAATCAAGTAAATAATAATAACAACAATGGCAACGCCATCGTCGACGCCGCAAGAACTCCTCCAATAAATATTCGCTAATACAACACCGTCAACAACTACGATGATATCAACGAGTTCAACTAATCCTGAATTCGATGCTGTTTTTCCAACGGCAATTCCAGCGAAAGAAATCGCATTAGCACAATTGCGAGTATATCACAGTTGGCCAAATATAAGATCAAAGTCATTCGGTGGGTTACTCGCAAATAACTTGTTAGTTTTGTCTTATAAAAATAAACCTGATGGAACTCCAGATTGGCAAGTTGTAGGTATTCCTACGGGCAGTTATCAGATAGAACAGATCAACGATGAATTCCAACGTAGGATTAAATCTATAACAGAGCGAGAATCTAAAATCGCTATTACTGTTCATGAACCAACATTATCAGTCGCGATAGAAATATCAACGCCGGATTACTCCGTTGACATATATCAATCATCGATCAGAACTGTATTACAATGGCCAGAAGTTCCACCGGTTTCTCAAGGACCTCCAGAACCTAAACGAGCTGATTATGTTTCGGATAAAAGAATATTTTTAAAATTTCCAATATATCGAAGAGGATTTCCATGGATGAGAGGATTTACGGCGAATACAGTAAAAACTTTCACCGCATCTACCGGTGAAAAACTTCCTGAATTCACTTCTCCAATTTTCATTCTTGACAGCGATAAAAATTGGGTTCTCAACGATGATATTTATAATTTTTATTCTAATAATATTAAGTCCGAACACAAGCGAGAAAGCGATAACCTGCGAAATTTCTTTTCGAGTATAATACAATATTACAATGATGATATAAAGCAACAGATCATTGAAACTATGCAACATTAAACCAAGTTGCATCAGACCTTGAATATTTAAATAAAATCATCGTCGAAACAGTGATTACCAAAAGTGTAATTACTCCACCCGTTTATCCATACCAAAAAATAAATCAAAAACAATTATTTCTCGATCATTTTAAAATAACCGAAGAACAATTACTAACATTTGTAATACCGGAATATAACTCTGATATTTTAAGAAAATCAGTTATTGATATAATCGATGAATACTCTCCAAAGATGGCAGACGCGTGGAGAAAAATATCTCCACCAGCGAATATTCTCCGACATAACAATGATCCCCACGCTGGAGGTCGTCATGCATCACCATGTGTTGTAAACATCACATCGACGATCGCAGTTAATTTCGTGTGTGACGCCGTCAATGGAAGTTATCTCATAGACGTTGAAAAATCCACTCTGGCACAACAAGGATATATTTTATACTCATTTACCCCCGAAGTACCCCCGGGGTTTTAATTGTGTCAGTACCCGTTAATCCGGTTTATCTGCGATGTCATAATCCACTATTGTCACGGATACATTTTAGACTTACTAACCAGGCCGGACACTTGGTTGATCTACGTCAGAAAGTTCTGGCAATAAGTTTGTATGTACGCTCATAGAACTCCAAGATCGTCAACGAATTAAAATTACACGAATAAATATAATCAATGATGCAATCATCGACGAAATCATCGGGAATAATTGCAGAGATAGAAAAACTAAACCATACACAACAATTGATGGTGTGTTATTATTGTCTAAACAAAATTCGTAAAAAGATTATCGATGATGTCATCGATGTGGTAAAAAATTCTGAATTAAAAAAAATCTGAATTTGAATCAGAATAGAATCGGAATCGGAATCGGAATAAATATTATTATCAGAATCTGAATCAATCTAATCAGAATAAATATTATAATCATGAATCAGAATAAATATTATTATCAGAATTTGAATCTGAATAAATATTATAGTCTGTTTCTGCATGTTATAATCAGAATAAATACTATTAATTAGAATCTGAATCAGAATAAAAAATAAAAAATAAATAAATATAACATGTCAGAATATAATCTGAATCTGAAAATAAGAATAAAAAATAAATATAATGTCAGAATATAATCTGAATAGATATTATAATCAGAATAAAAAATAAATATAATATGTCAGAACATAATCTGAATCTGAATCAGATTAAAAAATAAAAAAAAATAAATATAATATGTCAGAATATAATCTGAAATCTGAATAAATATTATTATCAGAATCTGAATCAGAATTAAAATGAATATTATAATATGTTTCTGCGTGTCAGCATAAAAATAAATACTATTATGCGTAAATATATTATAATCAGAATAAAAATAAGTAAATAAAAAAATAGCAAAAGAGAGTACCTGTCGAGCAGGTTGAATGACGTCCGATATATATCTTCGGGGTAATTGTTATATTTCTTTCTTACCATAATTGTAATTTTTCTTTCTCATTGTAATTGTTGGATGGCTAAGCGCGATAGGGGTAAAACACCCCCTAGGCGAACCCCAGGCGTTTTGAGGTTCGGGGGTGCCGGGCGAGTTACACCTGGAATTATTTTTTTTACAATATTACATCACCCGTACACAAGTATATCTCATCATCAACTGCTCGCAGGTGCCCCCAATTATAATAGCATCTGACGCCGAATGCAAGATAATATATCTTTAGCATTTTTCGAGACTCGAACATATGGAGAGTTTTTACTGGTGGATCCATACGCGGACGCCTTAACCCCACGGCTACTGGTGTTCTTACCGTACACAGGTAAAATTAAGCATATAACTATTCGCTACCACAGTTACTGGTGACAGCGTTTTCAGTGACCTCGTCAGTAGCGACGTTGTCACTGCACATAAAGTTCTTTAACTGTCTCATACGTGAACTTATAATCATTTGTGTTTCGTATTCGTGTGATAATTATAACTTAATATTTTCGATCGAATTTGCAAGTGACACAAGTTTTTGAATATCTTCATCATCGACATAAAGTAGAGACTGTCTCAAGGCCTGTTGGGGTAACTTAATGAATCGATACTCGGCTGCTAGAGTATATCTTCTATCATATTTCCGTTCTTGTAGCGCTTCAAAGTCATTTATGATTTTATCAGTGTCCAACTGTTCTGATAATTCTATATCCTCGTCATTTAACTTTTTAATCTCAGAAATAATTACATGAATATTTTCGTAATTCATCATATAATACATATTTGTTTAAAAAAATATTTTCTGAATCAGAATCAGAATAATAATATTTATTATACACATTTATACCTGATGTCATTCGGGAGATAGAATACATGTAGGTCTGTATACTTTAAGACCTGGATTTGTACACACGCAAGCGGCGCGTGATTTATATTTACCTGTACTAGCAGACGACAACCTACATGTGCATTCAGTTATACTGAATAAAATCACAATTATTTTAAACTGTAGCGTGGGTTTATTTCAATTTCCAAACATACTATACTGTATAAAATATCTGCATTCGATAATCACACATACATTTTCTGCATAAGATGTCATTCGCGAGATTATGAAATACATGTAGGTCTGTATATACATCTATGCTACCTGTCTTTACAGGTAAAAGCTAAAAATAACTTACCTGAATTTTGTCCTGTTATGAGAAACAGTAAAAAAAACAACAATCGAGGCACAGTCACATAATATTACGCACTTGCAAGCGGGGCAACTGCTTAATTACTCTAGCGGAGAAGTCATTGCTTGACGGAGATATCTTCCTTCGTCATCTAATACTACAGGAACATATGAAAATGATACTTTTTGGTTAAATTTTCTTGAATAAGCCGATTTAGTTATATTATCTGCGACACGTTGTACTGAAGGAATGCAAATATCAAAATATTTTTCAGCTGAATTAATTGATTGAAATATTATTTCTTCTCCAGTCTCCGTGTTCACGGATTTAACAACTTTCGGAAACTTACTATATTTCCCAGTACCACCGCGTGCAGTATTCTGACTCTGTGTAATAGCTTGCAAATTCGATAAAGAATTATTTTTTGGAGTCCCATCAATATGATCGATTACAAGTCCATCTTTGATTACTCAATGAAAACATTCGAACACGAATCTGTGTGAGTAATAATGTTTTTCCCCAACAGTAAACACGAGATAACCAGTATTAGTGACAACACCGACTGGTTTTATAGTCGACAGTTCCTGATGACATCATCACGAGATGCTTCATAATTGGTTATGGTGGGATGTTTCACAAATTCATTTTGCTTCATTTGTATAATAATATTATTTGTCTAAATTATTATTTTATTGTTGAGGTGAAGATCTGGCGAGATAGTCTTCAACTCTTGTTATGGGAAATTTGACGCCATCGGTATTAATTTTTATCATAATATCGTTTCAGCTCTCTGTATCTTTTACCACCACATTGCACAGACAACTGCGTTTTTCTTCTGACCCCAACACCACATTTCAAACATAGTTTTGGTCCTACACTTCCACGCCGAAAACTTTGCATATGGTAACCACAGAACTGATTTACGCATGCGCGGTTACACGGAGTTGTAAATCCTATCATAAGCCATCTGCATTGATTGTTTGCTTGTATCATTATATATATATATATATATATATATATATATATATACCTATATATATATATATATATATATATATATATATATATATATATATATATATATATATATATATAATGTTTAATTAAACACATATTTGCCTTAATTATAATATGGAGGAATTCACGAGATTATCCGCAATTAAACCTTCTAGAGCTAGATTTGATCTTGACAAACTCAATGACTTCGTCATCGGGAAACCAAAATTTAGTTTTTCGATGCAAGACCTGGCGCTGATGAATAAAGATATAACTGATCGTCTCAACGAAGCCAAGAAGGAATTTAGCAACGATGGTGCAGTTCATACGTGGTCAACATTCAGAATCATATTGCTGGAAGGAGAAATCGATGGTAGAATGAATGACGAGCGATGAAGGAAAATTATTAACTACCTCGATGATCGGCGATATATTATTCTAATAAAATTTATTATACAGACAGACGACGACGTTTGGATTATCCGTGACAAGCGTGACCCTGTCCGCGTGACCGTTGGAAGTAGCATCGTCACGTTAAATAAAAATTCCAAACCAGGGACGCTGACTGGTATTGACAAACCATATTATGAATGAGCGTATCCTATGACTGAAGTTGTTTATGTGTTATATCCGTTAAATGATAAACCTAGCGTTGATGATCTTGCACCGATGAAACTGTTATCAACAACGACAAAGTCTTCGTCGGGGATAAATTGTGTACCTGAGCGAATCACAGAACATTTCTCAGCAGTGGTACGTGGAAACGGTTTAACGGATCATTGACGTGATAAAATAAACATGTGGGCAGAGCGATTTAAAGATACCGGAGCGTCTATCAGCGACGTTGCTGAGTTAGAAGTTAGAAAAATATTAAGATTTCCGATTACGGTGAAAACGCTTACCGGAGAGATTTTATACGCGCCGAAATACACAAAAAATGGAGCTCCGATAACAATCATTGATCATATCGCGCATGCATGGACGCCTTCAGTGATGATATTTTAACGAAACAGAGCAGTTACATTTTTTACGTCGGCGTTATATTTGATTTTATCAACAATATCAGTAAGAGTGACCCTGTATCTGTTTGGTTGTTTCGAAGTTCCGATGATGGAAATTACGATCAGTTTGTGCGGCCTAGCGGAAAAATTTATCGTGCAGAATCTCCACGAAGAAATGAAAAATCTTGCGTTGAAATACACGAACAGTGATGAAATCACTGTCGAACAATTACTAAATAACTGTTTTACCGTTCCATCAGTTGCTGCTCACTTTACTCAGGAGAAAAATTCATGGAGATTTACAAGATCGGAATTTCTCGAAAATGTGCAGCTAAGCTGCGTCGAATACGGATATGGCGGATTATGGAATACTTGATACGATCACAGCGACGTTATATCAGTTGATATGGTAGCGTTTTATCCTGGAAGCTTTCTTGGATACGGAGAGTGTTCTGAATACTTTCAAAGATTTGGTCATCCAGCACACGAGATGACAAGAGTTGCGATAAATGGACCTTTACCAGATTTTGATCTGACTGGATTCACCTGCGTGGGTTCATTTGAATTTGCACGAGATCTTCATCAGATTGTTTATGTGTGGTTTGGAAGACATTTCTCTAAAAAACACCGGGTTCCTATTGTATTGTTACGATACATGCTTGATGTAAAAAGTTTGATATCGTTGAAAGTAAGTGGCGCGATAATATAGTATCGTCCGCAGAAACAAGTCTGGTTGCCAGAACCAGATAAATTTGATGTAGAAAGTGATATCAGGGAAAAATTTCCTAATCTTGACGAGGATGAAGTTGTTAAACTCGTCGATGTTGTATCCGGGTACAGCAAAGAAAATAATGAGAAAGTTGCAAAATATCTCGGCAGAAAAATAATCGGTAAGTTTACTCAAGGTGGTGCGTATGATCATAAACGAACGTGTACCAGGTTGATCATGGACGATGCAGAACTCGATTTTATAATTGCTGATACAACGGAGAAAGGTACGTTTGTGAACCGAAATGATGCTTGGTTGTAGAACGGAAATAAATTAGGTACAATTGTGAGTTACACCGATGGCGAGTCACCGCAATTTACTCATTTAAGATCTTCGATGCTCGCGTACGTTTCAATAAATTTGCAATCGATGATAAACAGATTTGTTGATACCGCGGTTAGAGTTGCCACAGATTCATTTTATATAAATAAAAAATATTTGGACGAGCTATATGGATTACTTGGCACTGGTGAATATGGATCATGGAGATTAAAACGCGAAAACATGTTTAGTTATTCTGAATCTGCTGACGTTGAAATTGCAGAAAAGTATTACAAGAATAGCAATCAAATACCAGCATCGACAGCCCCATCTGTGTATGATCCTGTAGCCAGGCATAAAACCGTTTATCTTAATGGGTGTGGTGGTTCTGGTAAAACAACACGCGCGATTGAATTATTTAGAAACACAGATATGATTGTGCTGACGCCCACACACAGACTCGCCAGAGAAATGAACGAACGAGGGGTAAAATCACAG
>JAECUM010036247.1:0-22874 GCA_016617855.1 Megalonaias nervosa
TGCTAATTTACATAAGTGAAGGTGGTGGTAATTGTGTGTCTTTAGGAATTACTTGTAATTGTTCACGTACAAATCCACGCTGAGGAGCAGTTGAATCTAATCTGTAGATTGCAGGTCTACCTGTGGACCTTACCACGCTAGAAATTTTGTGTGTGGTCACACTCCAGATAGGATCAGTTGCTCTTTTTCTACCTCCTTCAAGTTCACCAGGTTCATATAAATATCTTACGGTAACATTACCTAGTACTGGTTGAGAGGAAGAGTTACGTTGGATTGGTATATATATTTATTTTTGATCGCATTAGAAGGTTTCATAGAAGTTGCACGAGTCACTTCGTTGTTTAACGCAGCTATCACACTTGGTAACCTTACAACCCATTCGCGAGATCTCTCCGTGGATTTAAAGTCAGCGGATATTTCCCTCGCGTATTGGTATCCAAATAACCGCTCAGCAAGTGTTCGATTAAATCGTTCAACGATTGCCTGATCACGATGAATTTCCGTGTGTCCTCATCTGATTTTAACGTTATGTCGCTTCATCAACGATGATACTGCACCAAGAAATTCTTTGCCAGGATCAACCTGTAGCAGTTGTGGCCATCGCAGGGGTCCTCGTTGATAAATGCGTTCAAACGCAGATGCAACTTCAGTCGCTGTTTTAGTTGATAATGGTTCTGCTTCTTTATACCTACTCGCAACATCAACGACGGTTAACGCGTATTTGTATGTCTATTGACGTCAACCGATTTTAATGGTATCGTGTGGTAAAAACAAAATATCTGCTTGATGAACTTCATTAGGGGTATTAACATCAAAATACGCATACTGAAATTTTTTAGGTGGACGTAGATAGATTTGCCATATTGTCTGTCGTGCTAACCACGCTGCAGCGACATTAACTGAGATTTTTGCTGCTTCAGCAAGTTTACTAATCGCTGCTTTACCTCTCCAGAATCCTCTCGGGGAATAATAAACAGATTCCATTATAATAATCAGTTGATTAATTTCCAGTCCCTAACATTATTTTACCTTTCATACCAGCTTTTATCAGAAAGCTAGCAAGTTTATCTCTGAGCGATTTATTAGGTATAGAATTTAACGCATGAATCAACTTCACATCTGCAAGGTGCCGTTGTTGTAAATCCTTACTTTTATACGCGACATCGTGAATGTGACACGCTTGATCAATTGCGTTTATTGGATATTCTCCAGGTTTTGGTTGATCTCGGTTATCGAGTCGGATATCGAGACGAGTTCCAGGACCACAATAGTTATACCGGTGCATATGTTTTTCACCGGGGTACTTTGCCCATGGAGTTCCTGGTAATTTACCTAACGAAGCGGCGATATCTCCACCTGTCTTTAATGAAATAAATTTATATTTTTTGTACCACATTTCACACACTTGCCTGTAAGTGCGCGCCATTTATTTTTTGTTATTATTGTCTTTAATTCACTTGTGGGCGTACGCGCTTTACATCGAACACAATATAGATCCATATTATTATTATATGGATATAATTGATTTCTCAGCGACACGAAAACAAGAGCCAGTCAAGCATCACCCAGCGCTACCAAATTCTATGAGAGCGATTATACTTGGCCCATCTGGGTCTGGTAAAACGCAATTATTACTTAATCTGATAATGCGATGGCTGAAGTGGGATAAATTATATTTAGTAGCACCATCTGTAGATGATCAACGATGTTACGAAGTACTTAAAGATTTTAATGAAAACACAAAGTCGCTGAATGAAGACGGTAATGATGTTGTTGATTTTATTACCGATATCGATGAAGCTCCATCTGTAGATGACCTAGATGGATGTATCAATAATCTCGTAGTATACGATGATGTAATGCTTGATAAACAATCTAATCCAGCTCGTATATTTTCGCGAGGCCGTCATAAAAATACTGACGTGATCTATGTTACTCAGCGATATACACAAATTCCTAAAGTAATCAGAGATAATTGCAATATCTTAATCGTGTTTAATGGAGTAGATAATTATACCTTACAAAACATTTATTATACTTGGTGTTCAGGGGACATGGACATGATTAAATTTAGAAACTTCTTTTCAAAAGCACAAGCTGTTCCGTTCGAATTTATAACAATAAATTTACATGACCCCAGATCTAGATATCGTATAGGCCTAGATAAAATATTTGGTTAATTTACAGCAGCAGAGGGGGTGAACTACTGATATCGAGTGACCAACGCGTAAACGAAACAAATGAAAAAACGCGTCAGAGATAAAGTAACGTGATATAAAGTTAGAGGTTGCGGTTTAGCGTTACTGACCTTATTTTTTCAGCCTTCGTAGGAACCTTTAATTTTCATAAATAAGGTCTCTACAAAAAAGGTCTGTTCACCCCTCTGCTGCTTACTGAAACCGAAAGATTTCTTAAATTTTAAATTATAAAGTTGCAGGAATAAAATTAAAAGTAAAAGAGCCGGTTTTCATTGATTGCTGAAAAGTTGTCGCGTGTTATTGCAACATGTATCCTTCGTATAATTCTCTGCTTCCCACATGTCAACGATTAAGACATAACCGCAGTGATACTTCCCAAACTGGAAAGTTGTTGGCTGACGAAAATTCGGCTGGATGTGTGAAGAACGGTCTTATAACATGACAGGTCATGATAATAACACTCAACCAAGTTTCAACAATTAATGAAATACCTATACATTCAATTTGTAAAACTATTCGTGCAGCTTTGTACTGAACACTGAACAACTTATTCAAAATCATTCGGTTTAATTTTTCTGCAAATTTTGCTTGTATTGCATTTAGTGATGACAGGTCATCTATTCACTGTGAAGTTACGAAGTTATTTATTCACTGTGATGTTATGAAGTTATTAAGAAACAGTAATAACTATAGGCTTGAGGGCGGTTTCAAAATGGCCTCTTTTTGATTATTATGAGTCGATTATATAAAATCATTCAAACGAGATCTTTTTGAGAACTCCCGACAGTGTCAAATATAGCTGTGTACCACGAAAACTCCCTTTTTTCCGCGGTATTTCTGAACAAGTCGCCACAGGTACCTGCGTATACCGCAATTATATTAAGGACCAATAATTTAATTTTCTGATGCATGGACAGGGATTTAGTTTTGATAAATTTCTGGTTCTCAGATATCTGGAAAAAAATATCTTGCTCTGACTTACAGCAAAACAACATCATATTATTAGAACAAAAATAATCATCCTGAGATAAAGAAAAAAACAAATCCTGTCTGGAAAAAAAATCGCACCTCTACCGTTGAATCAAATGGCCAATACCTTCTTATATATGAATTTGCGGTGTATATGTTAATTGGTGTATACGTTGTCATCAAACGCTGAAGCAGACTATTTAGTACCTACAGGATGTTTGTGTTCTTAAATTCTTTCATATTCTATGAACATGTTTCAGGAGCCTGAGATAAAACATGTAATAGTGGTATTTTAGTGTCTAGGATTTTAAAATCTCGGCCATGTTATCAAAGCCAGATTCAGGCATCTGGTCTCTTTCTCCTGCAAACCACTGTAATGCTGCTTACCAAATATGATTAAAATCCAACTATTCCTCCAAAACACTGTCAGTCATACGGATGGAATACAGGTTCTGACGACTCCGTCAAGCAGGGCCCTAATAAGTTAATTATTGGAATTTCTAATATCTGCAAAAGTGGGCGTGATAAATACCACATGGCCAAGGAATAAAGTAGAGCCCCGATACAAATTACAATACTCAGTACTTATAAATTGTGAAGGATTTCAAAGTGGCCAGCATTGATGTGAGACACAACTGATTCCCACATTACATGCACAGTGTTGGGTCTCAATATGTGCATCAAATTTGAAACAACAACCCAGGAACAAATACGAGCATACACGTGCATGCATAAAGGTCCTAACAAACTGAACCCAACAAATTGTCTGCATCTTGAAGCAGCAGTACAGTACAACTGTAATAATCATACAAGTGTTACGTTTACATAATGCCATATTCTCCGACAGTGTTTCTTTTTTGAGTGGGGTGAGGGTGAGACTTAAAAAGTGTTTTGATGTCCCAAGGGAGACGGGGGGGGGGGGTTAGTGCACATGATTCAAAATAAAGCGACGTCGTCTAAATGAGAATCAGCTAATTTTCATATAAGCTAATAGAAAATGTGTTTGTGTGCGTGTGTGCGTGTGCGTGTGTTTGTATTTTTAACGTAACTTTAACAACATCTAGAAAATTGTTGAAAATTCAAACCTGAATAAAAGAAAATAACTTATCGGTCTTGCTCAAAGCATTTGAACCACTCGCAACGAGAGCAATAGTTGGCAGACTTAAGAATGTCAAATATCATTGCTATACAGATATGCGTATGTGCAAACACACAGAATCGCAACCACACTAACATTTAAAGTAGTGAAGGGGGCACTTTAGCGTCAATGGGAAAATACATTACAGACCCATCCAGCCCGGCACTTTGGGGTCAAAAAAATCCTCCGGGCTACTTTGGCGTCAAAATAAACCCTGGGCCACTATAGCGTCAAAGGAAAGATGGGTTTTGTATAGGGACAATAGGAATGGAACAGGTAGGGTGACGTCACGGTACTGGTAACAATGTTGCAAGTGGCTGACCTGAATAAGCACCGCTACCTAGGTAGAGACAAATGCAATAGAGAACTAGACATAGAAACATGGTTAGAGACGTAGACATATACAACACAACCATAGATGATGAACATCAATCTATCATACCTAAGTTATACAACAACTAAAAAAAAATTTAGGCACGAAAAAGTAAATCTTTTCGAGATATAGGAGTGACCCTGAAAAGAACCTTTGGTTTTTTTGTGTTAACACCATTCCGTTAACATAGAGGGTATCGCATAGGTCTTCCTCCCATTCTTAAATTTCGTCTAACATCTGGTCCCTAGATGAGGAGTCGCTTCAGACAGCCTTGTCTCTCCACATAGGACCTTCTTTTCCAAACGGTCGTCTCCGTGATCCGGATGATTGTCCATGATGATTTAACATACATGGCTAAGTCCGTACGGAACAGCATCGACGATACGAGAGTTGAGGATTCAACGTCTGTCCACATCTTGTGACGAGAACAGGTGAAGGGAATGGAGTGAACCGCGTTTATTTATAGTGGAAGACCGGATCGAAACGGATTGAGATTGTTCAGCAATCCCAATACGCGTTACAAAATTCAGCCACTTCGCGGAGTCTGTCGTCCAATCCGAAGAGAGTTACCTGTGACTTCACATTCCCTATATAGGTGCGCTAGCGTCTGTGCGCAGTGAATCGATGCGACATTGTTTTTTTAAACATGACGGAAACTAAGAAGACGATGAATTGGGGTGCACTGGCTGTGGAGACGAGAAGCGATAGCATAGCAGCGGTTACCAAAGTCAACACAGGTCTACTTCAAGAAGAGGTCGATTTTAATTGGGATTTAGTGGATTTTCTCTCTTCTTCGCAAGAATTTGTTCCGGTATCAGCACCTTCGCCACCTTCTCCTTCTTTACCACACGCCGAGGATTAAAAACAGAGACAGAAAGAAGAATTGGAGAAATTTTTACAACAGCAGAAAGAAGCAGAACAAGCTTTTCTCCATCAACAGCAACAGCGAGAAGAAGAAAAGGCAAGAAGGAAACGACAGGAAGAAGAAGAAGCAGAGAAGAAACAAGGTCTAGGAGAGAAGGAGAACAGTGAAACTCAAACGGTAACGGTACTCTTGGACATTTTGGCCGAGTTAAGGAGTCTGAAACAAATGTATCAGACTTCTTTATTACTACCCAAGAGAAAAAGACCTTCCCGAGCCAAACAACCCAACCCTGTTAGAACGCCTGAGATACCCACCCTAGTGATTTCTACCCATTCATCGACAGGAGCAGCTCCAGAAGAAGGCCTTGGCAGTGGGAAAGGCTTAAGTCAGCTAAAGCTGATTGCTTCTCGTTCCTGAGTTTTTTGTTGTTTTTTTTCGAAAAAAAAAAACAACAAAACAAACACCCAACGGTCTTTTTCAGGGCAACCCACCTCTTTCGAAAAGAGATAGTATTCATTTTGCCAAAATCAATTAAAACTCAAAAATCCCTTTTTTACCCTATCATGTACGTGTGTGAGTACGTGAGTGTAGGCCCTTATTCTAAAAAATCAAAACCAGGAGACACTTACGTTTTATCTGTCTGGTCTATTCTGGTACAACTTTTACAATCCAATTCACGACACAACACTTCAAAAACGTTCATAGACTTCTGTGTCTTTTTTCGTTCACACTCTCTGTTTTCTGAATTTCTTCACTTTCACAGGTTTTTCCTCCTCTTCTTCCTCACTTTTTTCTCGTCTTCTTTTCTTCTCTTTCTGAACGAGTCGGGGTTCTTCCTTTGCCGAGGGCACCTCTTCTTCTTCTTCCTCCTGCTTCTGTTTTTTCTTAGGGCATTCTGAAGACCAATGTCCTCTGTCTTGACAATGATAACAGGTATCTTGACTTTTGTCTCTTTTGACACTGGTCTTGCTTGACGGTCTAGACATTCTGTAGCCCAATGCCCTTTATTCTGAAAGATATAACAACTATCTTGACTTTTATCTCGAAAGGAGGGGGAGTAGTCCGTCGGCTTGTCTGAAGAAAAGTTTGGTATGACACCTCGCAAAGCTCTGATCAGAAGTTTGATCTGTGTGGGCTCTTCCATCGTGCTGGTCGGCTTGAGAGCGAAATGAATACTGGGAGGGAAGGCACTAGCTCTTTATATATACACTGACCTTGACATGAATATAAAGGTGTCCATGGCGTTTCAAATGTAGTCATTTGACTTTTTGCAATCAAGATGAAACGATCGCAACAGTTCGTGAAGAAAGGAGAAGAAAGTAAGAGGCAGAAACGTGATTTATCGCCTCGCACAGTAGCTGAAGTCTTGGCTCAAATTCATGCCAGCGATTTTGAAGATGACATGAGTGAACCAGAATCCAGACCCAGAGAGTCTACACCAAGCCAAAGTCCGCCATCACCACCAGTAAACCCTGAAAAGTTCTACCACATTCGAGAAACGGGCAAACGCTTCTCTAGAAAATTTAGAATCACGGCCTACACGTACAAGGTGAAGTTTAAAGATTTCAAGTCCGATGTACCGTTGGAAAAAGCAGAGGGGTTCATCACATCACCGATGGAAAAGCGACACTGTTCATGACCCACGTGTCTCTTCCCCAAGGGACAGGACGCAGAAAATTGTTATTGATGGACGAACTTCGGAGCAGCGAAAAGAACCTCGACCGAATTAACAACCCTCAAGACAAGATGTGTCTAGCCAGTGCCATCGTGGTGGGACGAACGTATGCTGACAAAAACGACAGGACAGAATGGAAAAGAGCCTGGAAAACTATTCAACAATCGGACCGAGCCAAACAACGAAGAGAAGCAGAACTACCTTTACAGCAAGCGGGGATATCCAAAGACACCGCTTGTGGCATTCCTGAAATGCAAAAATTGCAAGATGTCTTGGCTCCACGCTACACGCTGAAAGTACACCATCAAGAAGTGCGAGGACCTCTGTTGTTTCAAGGCAAAAATTTCAAAGACGGAAAACACATTCACGTCTATCATCACGATGAACATTTCGATTCCAGTGGGAACAGAAAGATTCCGCTTACCTGGAACATGCTCGATGGTTTCCGGATTGTCACTACCTACCTTTAGTGGGACATCGTCATTAAAGTGGCATACCATGTCGTTTAAGAAACCAGCTTGGCTAGGAGTCAAACGTTGGACAACACCTAGACAAGTATTTTATACCCCATTTAAAAATTAATTTTCAAAGATTACCAAACAAATTGCAAGAGAAGATCTACAATGAAATTTGGCAGGGACTTGTCGGAGTAAAAATCTCAATTGGTGACTGGGGAACGTTTATGTGGAGAAATTCACAACAGGAAATTGACAAAAGTCAACAAACAAGTCAGATTTCTCTGGATCAAGTGTGCGTTCTTCCGAATATTCCGCTTTAGACCATTCACATTAGAAGATTTTAATGACATTCTTGACCGTTTCCTGGAATGACAGTGGTCAGAAATTACTCACTACGTCCGTCACTTTCGCTCTAGGAGAAGTGTTTGACTGACATGGTCATGGATCCTTTACCAGAGAACATTCGTGGTTTGCCTGTGGAGTTGAGAGAACGCATTTACCGAGAGTTGGTCAAAATACAAGTGAAACGCAAAGAACAATTGCATCCGTTACGTCACCGATGGTGGAACCACTGGTACCTGAATGCTATAAGAGGATTGATTCATGTGAAAGCTATCCATTGGTCAGACATTGATGAATCACGTGAGATTCATAAAGTTTTGGATAACACTCATTCTACTTACAAGGTGATACTAATACACCGAATTCCAAAAGACGAGTTAGAAAATTACCAAAATCTTTTACACCAAAAAATCTTGGTTCAAGAGGAAACTTCTGTACGACGTGTAGTATGTGAGTTAGTGACTAAACATTTTTTGGTGCGGTGTTCAAAAAATACACTTATTACCTCACACCAAAGATGGTATAAAAACGGGCTACCATGCCACGACCTTTATCATTCGTGATACAACAGATTCCGTGGAAGGAAATCAATGACAGTATTAAGACAGTGAAGGATTACCAACACCTATTACGAGAACTGTGTCCAGTGAATTGGGGTCGACGTGTGGTGTGTGTCTTAGTGACTTGCTTTCTGGGATTTCGTTTACCGGCTGATTCCTTGTGGGCTCTTTACGAACAGTACATGCCAACCAAAACATGAAAGTGGTCCCTATAAATGTACACGAGAGACTCATTCTGTTAAAAGCTTTGCGCTTTCATCTCAATACTTCTCGACAACCTCTGCAGGAAAGATAGATTCGTCATCTTTTAGGTACTGAAGATGTGTACGATGATGTGTGTAGCTTGTGACTTACACCCTCACTGGAAAGATGTACGTGACTGGAAAAGTTGGGGTTTCGAGGCTTGGACAAAAGAAGTGGCACACTATGCCCAAGATTTGTCATCCTGACTTCCAATATTCAGTGAAAAAAATAATTTTTAAACCTGTGTTAGTGACAGTACCAGAAGAAGAACAACCCGTCACCAAGGAAAACCACTATCTTCAGGACAGGACTGTCATCGCCATTCCCAAAAGACCATTCCGGGAGGACCTCTGTGTGACTGTGCCAAGGAGTGTAGAGACTCGAAGAACATTACACACTGTCCCTAGGATACCACATCTTCATCACCAAACATGTTGTACAAAGACTTGTTTATATTCCACGATGATCGTTTTGATGTGTCTTTTATTCATGTACTTAACCATTTGGCTTTTATGTATTTTTATCTTTCGTGTTGTTCACAATTAAAGATGGCAATAAACATGTCCTGAAAAAAGTATAAAAACTCTTGTCTTGTCTGTCTTCGTGTCAAAAGAGACATTCCCTACACTACTATGACTATATCTACTGTCTCTGCTCCCTCCTTTTCCTCCACTTTCAAAGTCATCGACGAAAACTTAGAGCGTGCCAGTTGGGAGGCCTTGTATCTTCGCCATCCGTTTAACATGCTCATTGCCGGACCCAGCGGTTCAGGCAAAACCGAATTTGTCAAACGTTTGATCGAACATAAACATCATTTGATCGATCGTCCACCTCAACTGATCGTGTTGAGTTACAAAGAGTGGCAATCGGCGTACAGCCTCCCGCAAGAAAGTCAAGGCAATTCCATCGTCTTCGTGGAAGGTATTCCTGGCGAAGACGACGGGATTGTTTCTGACGATAGTCAAACCCATCTGGTCATCTTCGACATGTTCGGAGAAGACGAAGAAGAAAGTAAACTGTGGTTTGCGCGCAAAGGGCATCATCGTAATACCAGAGTCATTTACATCACTCAAAATTTGTTTCAACAAAGTAAAGCCCATCGCACCATCAGTCTCAATGTTCATTACGTGGTCTTGTTTAAAAGCCCTAGACATAAATCGCAAGTGCAAGTCTTAACCAAACAGTTAGGAACGCCTTGGCTGACTCATGCGTACGACGATGCCACTCAAACACCACACGTCTATTTACTCGTGGATTTAAAACCCACCATCCCCGATTATTTGCGATTTCGTACCCATCTGTTCACCACTGGTGCCAAGACGGAGGGCCTGTCGTGTACACGTCCCCGTCGTCGACTTAACAACAACAACAATCAGAAAAGTCAATAAAAACCTCTGTCACTTTGAGTCTGTCTCACACATCGTCAACATGACGTCCCTTCAGTCTCATCATCCCGTCAAATTGATTCGTGCCTTGTGCGGAATCAGTTGCGAGAAAAACCCACAAATACGTGCTCGTGTCTTAGAAGCTAGTCTCGAAGAAGGCTTACGATGGTTTACGATGACAGCACATGAATTACTGCAAGGCATCATTCACATTCCACATCAAACCAAATGTTATTTTGACAGAAACAAAGTAGCCTTGACGCAAATGGCCGATCCTCGCATCGACACTCAAACCAAAAAGCAAATCATTTTGAAACCTGGAGGGAGCGGTTCTCTAGGAGGTGTCATCATTCGCTCCCTCTTAAAACGGGATCCCGATGCTCCCAAAGTCGTCCCCAAGAAAAAAGTCACTCCCCGAGGTACCCAGAAGAAAACAAAAAAGAGCAGCAGTGTAAAGACCAGATCACAGCCTCAGAAAAAGAAAAGCCCACAAAGAACAGCTTCTACCCGCAAGAGAGGCACTGCCACCAGGACGCAACCTTACATTCGCAAACCACAACCTATCGCAACATTCACTGCGTCTCCAGTAGCCTCAGGTTCTTCCACTTCTCCGTTGCTGGTGACGCCTGCCAAACCCGATTTGACACGTGTCTTTCCTAATTTGATGAAAAATTGGAAACCCGCGTCTCCAAAAACTTCT
Source organism: Megalonaias nervosa (assembly GCA_016617855.1). Lineage (NCBI taxonomy): Eukaryota > Metazoa > Mollusca > Bivalvia > Unionida > Unionidae > Megalonaias > Megalonaias nervosa. The sequence goes on from JAECUM010036247.1 coordinate 10,907, forward strand.
CCAGTGGTGACACCCTCTTCCTCTTCTTTAGCGGCAGTGGCCGCTGCTCACAAAGTACCTGCTTTAAAATCAAAGTCCAAGAGAGATCGGGTGTGTTAAAGAGTTTACTGGATTTGTCCAAGCAAGAAATGTCCCGATATAGTCCGTTGCGAACCCCTCCACGGCGTGTGATGCCTGCCATGAAAATGATACGACGAGCAGACAATCAGTGGCGACGCATTCCAGTATAAAAAAGACCTGAGGTAAACGATAGGTTCAGTGCTTTTGTGCTCCTGAGCGCCCAAAGATGTCCCCTCAAAGACGCGCACGCCGCCACCATCGTCGTTCTTCTGTCCGAAAAGGAAAACGAAAAAGAAAAGGACTGCCTCCTCGTTTAGCCAAACATTGGGACATGTTGTCCCTCCTGTCCAAAGCTCCTCCACCCATGCGAAAACAACTCATTCAAACCGCCTCGAAAGACGTCATCGATACCTTGAGCGAATGTTGTCTGAATGTCTCGAAAGGAAATATACCTTTGTCTAAACACCAGAAAGAATGCTCAGGCAAACATCGACACGATCTTTGCCAAATGGTTCAAAAGAAAACCCTTATTCGTCAAAACAAAAAGATGTTAGTGCAACGCGGAGGAATTATACCCCTGTTAGAAACCTTGCTGGGAACAATAGGAGGACCCTTGCTGAAAGGAGTATTGGGAACATGGGAAGAATCATGAGATGAAGATAAAAAGGTCCAAGAAGATAAAAGGATTGTGTGGAATGAAAAGATCGCACACGTGATCATTGAAATCCGATGGAAGGACGAAAACTGGCGTTAGTACCTTACAAACGATGGATGGAATACCATCGTTGGCAAGAACAACGGACACCGCATTTACCTCCCAATCATCATTTGACCGAGATATCGCAGTTACAACACGAGTTGCAGTCATTGATGGATCGCAGCGATTTGTCAGAAACAAAAAAAATCGCAACGGTACGGTCAACTGTTGCAACGACTGCAACTCTTTCACCAGAAAGCTTTAGACGAAACAGTTCTACCCACTCTGACAGATTTTAAGGCCCTGATGAAAAGTCCATCACTGCCACCACCACCCTCAGCGGTCAAGATACATGCAGCCCCATGGATGCCTGAGGAAGAAGAGGCACAAGAAGTTTTTCAAACACCGTCAGCAGCTCCCATCCCTAGTAAGATTGCAGCGTCCTTGTCGACCCCTTCCCCTACACCCCAACGAGAAGAACTTAAAGCTTGGGTTAAAAAGATGTCCACTCCTCCTTCGACAGAAGTCAGAAAGAAAGAAAGCAAAATAGAAGTGAAAAAGAAAAGAAGAACAAAGCCATCCCATTACCGCTACCACCACCACCACTACCCTCTACTACTACTTCCTTGGCACATCGGACACGTAAAGCCGTTTCTAAATCACCCCCGCATCCCAGCAAGAGTAGCATCAGTGAAGAGTGGATAACTTTTTACAGAATGGAGAAGGTGTAAGTCAGCATTTACTACGATTCATCCCATCCTGCAGGTTACGGAGGAGTTCAGAAATTGTATCGTGCTGCCTAAACTAGACTGCAAAGTGATCGTTTACCTCAAGTGCAACGATGGTTACAAGAACAAGCCAAGTACACCTTACACAAATCCATTCGACGAAATTTTCCAGAAGTCGCACCCGCATGGAGGGCATCGAACATCAATGGCAAGCCTATTCAGCCGATGTCTCGCATTTGACCACCTACAATCGTGGCTACAAATATTTGTTTTGTGTCATCGACGTCTTCTCCAAATTTGCCTGGGTCGTGCCATTGACTTCCAAATCGAAGTGAGTTAGTGCGAGCCCTCAAACTGGCGTTGAAACAAAGCGGGTGTCACCCTTTTCGATGGCAAACCGACAAAGGCACCGAAATTTCTGAACCAAGCTTTCCAAAAAGAATTGAAGAAACCTGACATTCATTTTTTCACCACCGAGAATCCCGAAACCAAAGTTAGCATCGTGGAACGTTTTCAACGCACCTTCAAAGAATGCATGTGGAAATATTTTACGCATCAACACACTCTCAAGTACATCGACGTCTTTCCGCACATGGTCCAAGCGTACAACCAATCTTACCATCGGAGCATCGGACGCGCCCCCAAGAAGTGACTCCCGACAACGAAGTGACCGTCTTCGAGCGTCTGTTTGGGACGTCCCCGACGGTGACTGTCCCCAAGAAAGGTGGAGTGTTGGCAGCAGGAGATTGGGTGCGCATTGGCAAAACCAAACGAATTTCGACAAAGGTTACTTACCCAACTGGACCACTGAATTGTTTCGTGTTACTGAACGAGTGCGTGGTCGTTATCCTCCCGTCTATAAATTGGAAGACATGAACGGGGAAGTGTTTAAAGGAACGTTTTACTTGCCCGAGTTACAACGTGTGACCAAAAAAGAAGACGAAGTGTACGAGATAGAAAGCATTCTCGATCGAAGAACCGAAAAGTGGGAAAAAGACGTGTCAAAGAAGTCAAAGTACGTTGGAAAGGATATCCTCCCAGTTCTGACTCTTGGATCGACGCTTTGCAAATCATCGACTATAAAAAGAAGTGACCATCATGCCCTTCAGCACAGCCTCAGCTACTACAGTCACCACTCTTTCCCCCAGTTCTTCTCTGCAAGATCTACAAAAGCAACCCTTGTGGGTGTGGTGTGGTGTGGAGAACGTGTGCCTAAAACGCAAATCGTCTTTTTCTGCCAAATCTTTGTGGTGTATTGTGTCATCGGTGCTGCCATTGCCAATTTGAGTTTGCAACAAGGAAACAAACAATTGTAGACCATTTTACTCAGCAGTTCCATCGGTTATCCTCTCCCCAATCCTTCCGTGAAATATTCCTCTAACGGGAACAACAACGGGAGCCTTTAGTCCAACGTAAGTCACCCTTCCAACAGTAACCATTCTAACAACAATCCTCTTTTAGACTCTCCTTTGACTTTCAGCGACCCCTCGGACACTAGAACTCTGGAAATATGAATAACCAATTTTACTTGACGTTACCCAGTGACAGTTCCATGGAGGTGTTCCCCCCCCCAACACCTTATGCTGTTACACGGCCAAATTACCTCAGGCCATCCAACTGGATCACGAAGCCCATTGGGAAGTGGCTTTAGTGGAAATGATTCAGCATACACAAATCCTAAATATCCTTCCAAATCAAAACACTTTTACGGTGGAAGTTCATGACGAGCAAGTGCAACAAAACTTGGATGAACGCACCACTGCAGGTGACTCTATGAAAACACAAGACCCCAAACCTAAACGGTTCACCTATCTGTTGATCATTTCTGCAGGCTATTATTTTAGCGGTCAACATTTGGTGAACGCGATTGCTACCAAATTCAATACCGTGTTTGGCAAAGCCTTGGAGAAAACCAGAAAAAGTGTCACCCTCGAGTACCATAAAAAAGCTCGTCGCCTACTGATCAAATGTTCAGAGGACAAAGTATTGGCCATTACATTTTGTCCTGAATTGTATGACATTTTGGGTGGAGAGCCCAAGTTGATCAAGATTAAAAAAGAAATACCTGCCGTTGGATTTTGCGAAATATTTTCGATTCCCTGTAGAAATGAACCTAGGACTGAATTTGATCTTTATGTACTCCGATGTGGTGGAGTACAACGTGGTGGGACACACCTCCGTACCGTTACTGCGTGCCATTCCTTTCAAAGTGGATTCTGCCACGAACGCTGACGAGGAATGTGGAAACACCTATCACGTTCACCAAGAATTTGTACATCCTCCCTATTTGCCCGTCATTAAGTCGTATTTCGACACTGTCAACATTACTATAAAAGGAGATCTGGGACAAAATATTCCAGTCACCAAAGGGAAAGTCACAGTGAAACTCCATTTTCGAAAACGATTACTCTAACCCCTTGTCAGTCATGTATTCTGTGTACCAAGGAGTCGCTCGACAGCGAGGACATGGTTTAGGAGATATGCTGAAATCAGCCTTTTGTTCGGTGGCTCCAGTTTTAAAACCGATGGTGACACTTGGTTTGCACGCCTTGAAAGATGTCTCGTTGAAGTAAGGTAAAGAATTTCTCCAAAATGTCATCACTGACAAACAAAATCCCATAGTAGCTTTCCTGAGAGCAGGCAAAAATGTCTTGCTTCAAACGGGCAAAGACATTTTGGGCCGACGAGAAACTCCTATAAATGCCCTGGACGCTGCCGAGTCAGGCATTCATGCTTCCCTGACGTCACAGCAAGGACAAGGCAGAAAAAGACGACGAAAACACCCCTTCAGAGAACTTCACACTCCCAGAGCTAGAAAGACAAAGTAAAAAAAATACGTCCGAGACTTAGACGTTTTTGATTATTAAAAAAGAGAAAATGATGCACCGAGAGTCTTGTGCTTGTTCCAAGACGGAACTGGATCTGTTTGCCATGCCACCCACCATGATGACGATGCAAGAATCCCAATGGATAGAATTTCACCCCGTCTCCTCTTTGACGGATTCAGTTCCCATCGAGTTTGAAATCAAAGGACAGCCCGAAGATTACATCGATCTGAATAGCAGTTACTTGTACCTGAAACTCAAAGTGATCAAAACGGACAATACCAATCCGGAGGCCGATGCCAGAGTAGCTCCCGTCAACAATTTCATGCATTTCTTGTTCAGCGAAATGGATTTGTATTTGAATAACAAACTGGTCAGCAGTAGCATGGATACTTACCCTTACCGAACGTACCTGGAAAATCTCTTGACGTACGGAAGAGAGGCCATGAACACTCATCTGGATGATTGCGTGGTGTGGAAGCCTGACACCACAGGTGAAGACAAGTTTAACGACACAGCCCTGACAGCAGATGACAATCCTCACAATGTGGGCTTTAACGACCGTCGAAAGAAAATCCTGCAAGGCCGTAGTTTAGAACTGATGGATCGTTTGCATTTGGACATATGGTTGCAAGACAAGTATTTGCTCAACGGAGTGGATATTCGCCTGAGACTGAATCGCAGCAGTGTCGCTTTCCATTTGATGGCTCATGCCAACGAATACAAAACCATCATCCAAGAAGCAAGACTTTACGTGCACCGCGTAGAAGTGTTACCTAAAGCGGGAAACGACATCAGTCACACGTTGAGCAGAACGACCGCCAAGTATCCGATACGACGCGTAGAAGTGAAAATTTTCACCATTGCTGTAGGACTCCGATACAAGATCGAAGATCATCTGTTCCAAGGGCAGTTACCCAAACGTTTAATCGTTGGTATCGTCAGCAATGCAGCCCTCAACGGAGCCCACGATCAAAATCCTTTCCAATTTAAGCACTACAGAGTATCCAAGACCAATGTCAGTCGCGATGGCAAGACTTTGTGTACCAGACCCTTCGAACCTAACTTTGCCCAGAAGAATTACTTGAGATCGTACTTATCCCTGTACGAAGCTACCGGACAATTAGGAACCAACACCTTCTCAAAAATAGTTTGTTTGGTGTTATTGTTAATTGTTAGTTGCTAGTTGTTTGTTTGAGAAAAAAAGTTGTGTTTTGAAAAAATGTGTCTGTTGTTTGTTTTTCAAAATAACCACCGTGTATATCTGCTCTTTGACATCTGTCTATCCCTCACCATGACATTAGCTATCATAACGTTCCGACCCAACCAAAAAACCCCAGTAAGGATGTTTTCTATCGCGTCCGCGTTTGACCCATATAAAGCGAGGCAGTCTCCAGGCCGGCCATCATATTCATTCATTCAGTGTGCAGCGAATGTAGTGGACTCATCACGGTAACACAAAAGAATGCTAGCCATGGAATATATTCCCACCTTAGCCCTGAATACATTAGATGGTTTATGCCTCAGTATGGCTACTGGCTAGAGTTTACATGCGAAGTCCAACCGCACTACTCTCTTGCTTATATGGGAGAATGAAACTATACAAGATGAAGAATACAGTAACGGGCGCCAGGGAAATAATGACAACGGGGACCAGAGAAACCGACCAAGGTCATCCAGGTCGCATCCCCATAGGCAAAAACGACATGGGAAGAATTATCCTAAGGAGACCTGAGCCTACTGTGCCCTCACAGCCGGTTTCAACAACAACAACTATTGGCTCAACACAGCAACAACATGAAGTGCAACAACAACAACAAGAAACGCAAATAGAGGTGAGGGAAATTAACAACTCTATGCTGCCTCCCCCACCCCTACCATCGACTCCTCATCAGGAACAACAACTGCCTAAGGAAACATTTGCAAGTGTTGCAGCCAAATCACCCACTAGTAGGACTCCACCAAAAAAACTCATAACATCTACGCCTACTAGTACTCAGCAAGTTAGTATTCCTGTCACAGTGGATAAATCAGCAAAACCGGTTGACAAGGGCAAAAAAAAAGGCCACACAAAAGAAAACAAAAATAGTCGAGGTCGCGGAGAACAGTGGCCCGGACATTGCTAGGTTACAAACTACTGGATTACATGAGACAGCAATGGACCCACACACCGCAAAGGACTTTATTAAATCAGTCCGCTATATCGCGTGAAAATCCCTCAGGAACAGAAAACCAACAACCCAGCAATGGCAATTTGGGAAGAACACTCTCCGGAAATGCTTTAAGGCAACATACAAGAACCACCCGACTTACACACTGATAGAAGCCGCCGAGTTTTTGACATCTCAACAAGGGTTCGAGGTATTCCCGGCTAGGCGATATAGGGAAACCCGGACGGCTGAAGAAATCTACGCAGAAGACTGCCGCAGGCAGACCTAGAAGCCTGCTTAAATAAAACAAAAAAGTCCTTTTGAGGGCTAACTACAAAATTGCCTCTTATTAAGGGATCCTCTTTTGGCTTGGAATCCCTATTTAATAAAGCTATGAAACCTGACTTGATCTTTTAGTCACCGTTCAAAATTCAAACCACATACCTGATATTGAACAAACTCTTTTTTATGTCGCTTAGACATATTAGCAATTAAAATTTGTTAGGGACTTATATATCATGTACATTATGTACTAGCATAATTGGCTTGATAGGCAATAGGAAAATTTCAAGACTTAATGGATTTGGTTAACTGCAGAGGTCGCTTATACATTATTGCTATACTATATGTCCATTAGTACAACTGGACTGAATTTGAAAATAGGTACGGACTGGCGTTTTGGGGCGTACACGACGTTCATTGTTTCACTTCGCGCCGGCTTCCGAGGCCCTTTCCTCCTTTTCCACTTTCAGATCTCGTACCAAGATAGAGATGTGGGACCATTTCCACCCGTCTAAAATTCAGGTGTCCCGCTGTGACGTCATAGTTGTCTACTAGTCGCGACTGGCGTCACTAACACCTTAGTTAGACACCTGATAGCGCTGTTAGACAGACTGGAAATTTGCTTGAGTGCGTGTTGGGTCTATTCCCACTCAAGACAAGATAGCACCAGATTAGATTACCATTCTATTTAACTTGAGTGCGTGTTGGGTCTAATCCCACTCATGAAAGCCTTCCATTCAGGCAGCTTGGAACCTATTGTTCCGCTACCTGAGGCTAAATTAACAGCTGTCTTTGAGAGTATTAAAGCCTGGGGGTGAGGCTCTTATTCCTTCCCCCAGGAAAAATTAACAGTCCGCTCTACGGACATTAACTCGTCGCACATGCCCGAATGGCGCACGCTACGTTAATCCAAAAATCTCTCTCTCAGTCTGGCCATCCATTGTTGACTCGTCCACCTATGAACATGCCTTCAAGACTAGCCAAGCTGAACGAAGCTTACCTGAATTTACATCGTTTCTGGGAAAACCTGATGCCGAAGCCTGAAGAGATAGAGAATGTCAGGATGTTAAAAGTGACCGAAGACCTGATAGAAGAACTCTTCAGAGGAGAAATCAAGAAAGAGCAAGAAGAGTGGACAGAGAAGTACAGACTTCAGAAGCAGCAGAGAGAACAGCAACAACAACAGCAGCAGCAGCAACAGCAGCAGGAACCAGACAGAGGTTTTGTCGACTGCCGAGTAGATACCAAGGAGTTCTCCTTCTCTTTCCGCAGAAGCAGACCGTATCCTGTAGGAAAGCGTGCAGCCAGACGGGGACGCAATCTTAGACAGTAAAAGATTGCCATCACTCCCCGTCAACAAAAACAGCCCTTTTCAGGGCTACCCCAACACTCTAGAAAAGACATACTAATTCAATTGCCAAAATAATTGTGCTTTTTATGTTAAAAAATTGAAGTGTGTCTATAAGCAATTCGTTTCTTTTGTCAGTAAAAATCCACACTTCGTTTCTCTGTCTTGTCCGATAGTGTATGTCTGTGTTTGTAAGCAAAAAAAAGTTAACGTGAGTGTTTCTTTTAGTTCCGCGCGTTCCATGTAATGGTAATAGTGGTATTGTTGTTAGGGGATGTTTTCCTTCACGTCCGTGCTCCAGGGATATAAGGCGAAGCGATCGTCAGTCTGGCTATCGCATTTTTTAGTCACACGGAATACCTGGACAGAGCAGGACGTAACTGATGGAAGCACCAGCCCTAACAGCCATTAAAGCACTGGGGAAAAAGCAGGCTTCTAATTGGAGTCTGCGAGCTGGAAATAAGAGAACAACTCTCTTATTGACCTGGGACACTAACACTGAGGGTGAGGACCTGACTATCAAGGAATTAGGAGACTTTGGTATAGCTAAAAAGAAGAGCAAAAGGAAAACTGAGAGAAGGAAACCTGCGATAAATGCGGCTAGCCTCTCCTGTACACCGGCGATCCACCTAGTCACCTACACCAGATACTGGCTCCCCCCAAAATTAGTGTAACAACATCTTGCCAGACCACTTCTCGACAGCCTATAAAAAAGGACGTAGAAGCTCAAACGGACCCCATCACTTCGGTAACGAAAACTGAGACGTCTCCTCAAATAAATCAGGACTCTGAAGAAGAACAGAGCAGAGGGGAACAGAACTCAGATAACGAAGTGGGACCAGAGGAGGAGGATACAGAGGAGGAGGGAGAATCTATGCAAAAAATTATGCAGCGCTTCGATAAATTCGGACTAGAGGAAACCGTATACACGGAAAAAAGACCCTAAACTTTGTCAATGCTATAAAATACGTGGGATAGAGAGCATTACGGAGCCAGAAACCTAGCCCGCAGCAATGGAAGTTTGCACATCGCATTCTCACCCAACACTACGACAAGGTATATTATGACTGCCCTCTCGCCACCCTCTTGGACTTCGCCAGAGAGCTAACAGAAATGCACAGGTTTGAGGCACTTCCTGATGGAGCATATAAAGAGCTACGGACCGCGGCAGAGCTACAGGACAGAGAACACCGACGGAAGACCTTCAGGCTGCCGACCTAACATCCCTTCTTAGGGCTAAAAAACTGCCATATTAGTAAAGGGCATCCAATTTGGCTTGGAATCCCAAATTCGACTAACAACTTGGCCCTGAAAAGATTATGATTGGTAAGCTGCTAAACAACTCATAAAAATATGACGCGAATGGAGATCAAATTTTTTTTAGGCTACTATAAGCCAAACTGATTGGTTAATATTTTTCGGAAAATTCAAGTACGCATAGTACACAAAATATTAAAACTGAATAGTAGGTAAATTCACAACTCAGGAATATTTGACCTGGATGTGACTTTTCATATGTTTGGCGTTAAGTTAGGGACTGCCCCGCACAAATAGGAAACTGGGCGCAAATTTGAACCAAATGTAACGTGTACTTGGTTGCAGTCTTGCTGGCAGGAATACCTTGTTGGCGCCGTTGCTGCCGGTTGCTTGATTGGGAGGCATTGTTAAATAGCGGTCATCGCACAAATTAAGTAGTGCACAAACGTGCACAATTAACGAGTCGCACATGCCATATGGCGAAAGCGATTATAATTCAATTTAGTAGTAGCAGTCTGGCTACCCATCGTTGACGTATCAACATTGAAGATGAGTAACAGAATTGCTAAGTTATTGGAACTTCAGATGCACCGGGAGTATGCCAGGCGGCTGCTAGACGAACTGGCCATGGAGGCAATACAGGAGGAAGCCAGAATAGAAGAGGAGAAAGAGAAGAGGAAAAAGACAAAATGAAGGAAAAAGAATCCTGCCTCACCTCATGCTAAGTCCTGTGTGTAATGTGAAACCTGAGGTGAAGACACCTCCACAGCCAGTACCAGCATGGCAAATAGTACCAACACTAAGACCTGTGGCTCCCCAAATTGAAAACTTGAGAGAGCAACCACAACAACAACAACATCCCCGGGTATGGCATAGGAGAAGACAGGGAAGTCTTCAGAATCCCAGAAACTGAAGATTGGGGTTCTGAAGCCACTCAAGAGGCCTCTGCGCTCCCAATCACAAATGTCAATTGGGCAAATGATTGGAGTAGGAGATGTGTCTGTGGTGCACGGCCTGGGAGATGTCACCATTAGCCAAGTGAATCTGAAGTTCCAAGGAAAAACAGCCCTTCTCAGGGCTAACCAGATCTCTAGAAAAGAGACACTATTCAAGTTACCAATTTGTGTGAATGTAGAGTAGTGTGACTATAAACATTCACTCCTTTACTGATGTCTGTGTGTGTATGTGTTTTATGCGTTCGCGTACGTCTGTGTGGATAGTAGATATGGTGTTTCTCTTCTTCTCTTCCCTTCTGTGTGGATAGTATATATGGTGTGTTTGTGTTTGTTCGCATACGTTTGTGTGGAGAGTAGATATGGTGTTTTTTTCTTCTCTTCCCGTCTGTGTGGATAGTAGAGTGTGTGTTTAATGCGTTCGCATACGTTTGTGTGGATAGTAGATATGGTGGGTTTTTTTCTTCTCGTCTGTGTGGATAGTAGATATGGTGTGGGTTTTTTTCTTCTCTTCCCGTCTGTGTGGATAGTAGATATGATGTGGGTTTTTTTTCTTCTCTTCCCGTCTGTGTGGATAGTAGATACGGTGTAGGTTTTTTCTTCTGTTCCCTTCTGTGGGGATAGTAGAGTGTGTGTTTTATGCGTTCGCGTACGTATGTGTGGATAGTAGATATGGTGAGGGTTTTTCTTCTTCTCTTCCCGTCTGTGTGGGTAATAGATATGGTGTGTTTTTTCTTCTCTTCACGTCTGTGTGGATAGTAGATATGGCGTATTTTTTTCTTCTCTTCCCTTTTGTGTGGATAGTAAAGTGTGTTTTATGCGTTCGCGTACGTTTGTGTGGATAGTAGATATGGTGTTTTTTTTTTCTCTTCCCTTCTGTGTGGATGGTATATAATATGTGAAGTGAGTATAAGGGACGTTTTTTTCCTTCACGTCCGTCCTTCAAGTATATAAAGCGGAGCGATCGTCATTCGCGCCATTCAACGCTGAATATTCCAAAAAAATGGCTTCTAACAATATAGACGCAATGAAAACACTGCAAGAGGCAATAGATGACATGGGAATGTTGGAGGAATTTTGGTGAGGATGCAGTACGATGAGTATAGTCCACACAGGCTGAAGATGGAGATAAACAATTTAAAGAAGATGAAGGAAAGGATAAGAGAATTGATGAAAGAAATAAAGGAGGAGAAGGAGGACGAAGATGATAGAATAAGAATGAGAGCTTGGAATGAAAAAAAAATAGAAAAAGAAAAGGAAAATGAAAAGAGGAAAAAGAGGAGGAGGAGGAGAAAAAGAAGGAACAAGAGGAGGAAAAGGAGAAGTAAAAGAAAAAGAAGAATGTAGGAGAGAAAATAAGAAGTTGGTGGAGGAAAAGAAGAACTTAGAGGAAGAAGAAGAAACCCAAAGGCCCTTTTCAGAGTCACTCCTATATCTCGAAAAGATTTACTTTTTCGTGCCTAAAATTTTTAGTTGTTATATAATTTAGGTACGATAGATTGATGTTCATCAATCTATGGTTGTGTTGTACATGTCTATGTCTCTAACCATGTTTCTATGTCTATGTCTCTATTGTATTTGTCTCTACCTAGGTAGCCGTGCGTATTCAGGTCAGCCACTTGCAACATTGTTACCAGTACCGTGACGTCACCCTACCTGTTCCATTCC
>JAECUM010036248.1:0-17948 GCA_016617855.1 Megalonaias nervosa
CTGTTTGGACTAAATAATATTTTGGGATTGGTGTGAATTTATTCAAAAACATTCTGGACAATGCCATTCTGATACATCAAGGCTGTTGGCACATCAGCACATTCAAGGCTATTGATACTTCTGCACATTGAAGACCTGGAATTCATTTTGAAACCCTATTATTTTGGACTAGTGATAGCACTTCTATGATTATTTTGGACTTATTCAAAGTACTGTAAATTCCTCTTAAATTTTCATTTTATAATTTAGAGAATTAAATTATTTAAGTTTTAAAAAAAAATTGTTGGTTTTGTTAAGTTCAAAGAAGAGAATGGTGAAAATATGTCTGCTCACAGGAAATAAGGTGTAAGTGAAAAATGGGTCCAGGATTGGAATAAAGCTAAGGTTGCTCTAGCCCCCCCCCCCCCTCAAACTAGATCATGGCTGCAAAGCAAGATGGAATAAAAAGAAGTTAGAAGAAAATGTCTTGACACAACCCACTGTCTGTCATGGAAAGAACCATTTTCAACTTAGACTCAAGGTCAAGAAAACTGCAACTGATTTAGGAATTTAAAGCTTCAGTAGCAGTATGCTGTGATGCTTTAGATTCATGCAAGACAAGATTCAGACTGGAATTGTTGAACATGACAAACATGGACAAAGTGTCATTAACATTCAACATTCCAATGAACAGAACAGTTGAGTGTAAAGGAATGAATAGTGTTACTATTGGGATAACAGGTCATGAAAAGGCAAGTTTCACTGTAGTTCTGTTATGTTCTACTGATGGTGAGAAGTTGACACCAATGTTGATTTAATGGAAAAGCAATGCCAAAGGAGAAATTCCTTAAAGTAATAATGATTTAAGTCAATCCCAAAGGATGGATGTACAATAACATGATGGGAAAGTGGCTAGATAGATGTTTCATGACTACAGTTGATGGATTTCTCTTCACTAAGAGGTATATCCTCATCATGGATTCTATGCATGCCCACATCCACACTGAGACAAAGGAGAATGCTGAAACCAATAAAACATCATTAGGCATCATTTCAGGCAGCATGACCTAGCTATAACAGCCATAAAACATTTCCATTAATTGCAAGCATCAAAGCTGAGCTTCAGAAGGTGTGGAAAAATTGGATGATAGCTGCTTCACAACACTGGATGTATGCGGGGTGTTTTAGATTCCCTGGCTGCACATTGGTTAAGGATGCATCAGACAGTGTGCCCGAGTTGGCTATTGTGAATGGCTTTGCTAGAGCAGAAACTGTCAACATGATAGAGAAGCTAGAATAAGGAGGATGTGATGGAGATCAAGGATAATGAGAGCATTTACAATGATCTGAGCCCAGAGATAGCCCCAATCTTCATTCCAATATGATCTGAGAACAGAGATAGCCCCAATCTTCATTCCAATATGATCTGAGCCCAGAGATAGCCCCAATCTTCATTCCAATATGATCTGAGCCCAGAGATAGCCCCAATCTTCATTCCAATACAGAATTCAACGAATGTGGGATTCTCAGATGTTGGAGATGATCATGCGAACGTCTTTATTCTTCTTATGTGACTTTTTCTGTTTTTCAGTCTCTCTCTCATTCACTTTCTTTACATTTCTAATTTCCCTATGGACAGTCACATTTCCCTAACTAATTTGATCTAGTCTGTTAAATTTGGCTTCAGACTGGTGCCAACTGGAAAGATCTGGCTAAAGCTTCAGGTACATTTAATTAGCATGTAAATAATACTGCACATCCATATGGGTCTTGTGACAATGGACAATTAAATCAAGAATGGACTGTTTATTCTGATGTGTCACTTCATAATGGAATATAGTAGTACCCACAATCAATAGATAATTGAATGGTATAGATTACAATCATCCTGAAACCTTCCTCTCCCTTCCTCCCTCTCTTCAAAACAAAATCATGGAAAAAGTAAGTTAGCATCGATGATGCAATTTCCCAATTACAGGTAATCTGGAATAGCATACAGTGATACCATTAATATTTATGAATTTAGTGAGAAAAAAAAAAGCCTTGGTACTAATCTGGCCTCATCTTATACTCTGCATTGATGTATATGGATGAAGGATAGAAAATTTACAAAATTAGCAAATTCAAATTCAACTCGTCAATTTTTAATGACTGGCAAATATAGTAATTGACTAGAAGTCAAATTGTTGACCAATTTCTTCTTCCCGTACTGTCATAACTGCCCAAATCATATGTCTATACCCATTTTGTTTGGTTTATCAACACATAATTTGTTATTTCTTTTCAATACATAAGATTTATCTAAAACTCAATCTGGTTTTTAGAAAATCCACTCCTATCAAATAGCTTAAAGAAATGAATTCTTAGCATCAGAAAGTATATGAAGGGAATCCCAGGTTGCATTTAGAATTTCTAAAGTGTAAATTTTAAGAGCACTGATCTTTGTACTGCTTATTAATTACCTCCGTTTGGTATCTGATCATTTTGTTATGGTTATGCATGTGGATGACACAAATATTTATGAAACTGAGAGTAAGTTAAATTCTGACATGACAAATTTTTCAACTTGGTGTACAAACTATGCTATGTGCATACATTCCCAACAAAACATCCCCATTATATTTTACTAATTACATTCTACACAAAGAAAAAGGAGACTGTGTGCATGAAAAGCTCGAATGTGCAACTTGTTACAAAACTTGTGAAGTCAGTTGACAACATTCAATCACTGAATAAAACAAATCAGCTATAGCAAAATTCCTTTCAAGGCATTTGAGTTGAAAAGAATCAAGTATCTTTTGATGCCAAAATAAAAAGTTACTGTTACAATTTTGTCATGTTACCTCATTTTGATTATTGTTCTGATATTTATAGATACTGTTTATCTTTGAATACACAATAAATACTTGAAATATAATATGGCTAGATCTCTTTTAGATGAAAACTATTCAAAAGGCAGTAAAACTTTATTGGAAAAATTCAAATGGTTATTTTTTTAAACATATGGCAATATAGAAAAGATAGTCTTCCTGTACAAAGTTCAAAAACACCTGTCACCTGATTATCTGAATACTTCAAAGTTAATCTCTGAAGTTCATAATAAAGTGACATAAATCATGTGACCTGCTACTAAAAAAACCTAAGTATAACAAAAATGAAATGTTTAAAAACTTTTTACATTAATAGTGTTTTGATCTGGAATATTTCAAACCCCAAAATGAATTTCAATAATTTTAATTCAAAAGTCCATTTTCCTTCCAGTTTTTGATAACAAATGTTCTATAGGTCATATTTTTTATTTTAGATAATGTTAGTACTGCACATTGTAAAACATTTCAATGTTTGATACACAATTCAGTAAAACACAAACACTGATGACACATGTAACTATGTGTTCATGTAACAGAGAAGTTTCACCACACTGCATGAAAATGACACAAGTACAAAAGAAATATTATCAGGGTATGACCAATGGATGGCCATATGAACAGATTAATAAAGGCATCTCAGCCCATAGTTTCCTATCAAAATTATCGTGGGGTTGAAAGAGACTTTGTTTTTTACATTAAAGCATCATTTATATAGCTTCATATGTTATGCATTTAATAGTAAATAATCCATAATAAAAAACAAGAAAGCTTCATTAATGTATGGTTTAAATCAAAATTATTTTGTATTTTATTTCATATGGTGTTCCTTTAACAAACTTGTTCTCATCATCAGTGTATTATCAACAATAACCGTTCACATTAATTATTTTTATATCATCCATATATTAAACGAATTGTCCTGTGATTATGTTGTCTTATCTAGTATGAGAAATCATATTAAAATGATTCTCATCATCTAAATCTTAAAAGTAATTCAAGTTGCAATGATAAAACAAAATTTAAACATGAGGCCTACACTGTCCCAACCTCACTCACCTGGGTAGTTGACATATGCCAGTTCGTGAATACAAATTCACAAATGTACTGAAACTGTAGAAGGGAAAGAAGTGCTTGATGCACATTGCTGCCACATTGTCTATTAATATTTGTCACCTGAATCTTAATTCCTACATCATATATACAGGATCACTTTCATGCCATACAAAGGCCAAGTCATTTTTACAACCAGCATTGGACACTTTCTCTGGGGAACAGGACCATATTCGAAAACTTATTTAAGATCTTATATAACCTACATACTAAATCTGATCAGAAATATAAATCCCAAAATAAGTCACAGTGACCCAGATTTGGTATGGATTGAATGCATGCTTATCATATAACGTCTTTAACATGAATGGGTGTTGTTCATAGCTGAACTCATCCAAGGTTAGGGTTAGGGATCCTTAACCTTGCCTTCATTACAAGAGGGCTGTGGTATAAAGAGAGGTCTTATAGCAAGGGACCATTGTACTGAGTTACTTGCAAATTACTACCGGTACACCACCGATTTTCCAGCAACGGATGGTCCGGCACCTCTTTTAGTTCGGACAAAATTATGAGAGGGCACTTGAAATTCCCTGACACCACCAAATTAGTTTACCGGGCACACACTCACTTGGATTGTTTACAGTGCAACTGTTGGTAGTGATTTTTATTTTGTGCGATTCTTTGCTTATTTTACTTACATTTAACCCTAGCTATGGCTTCTAAGAAAGATGCAAGTGTCAGTGGTAGTGTCAAGCGTAAACACCAGTCAATATCGATACAAGATAAAGTAGAACTGTTAAAAAAAAACTGGACCATGGTGTTTCCGTGCGAAAGCTGTGTGACACATATGGTATTGGTTCATCAACTGTTTACAATATAAAGAAGCAGAGGGACAAAATATTGAAATTCTATTCAGACAGTGAATCCAAAAAGCAAATGAACATTAGAAAAACTATGAAAGATAGTAAGAATACTGAACATGACCAAGTGATGATGGAATGGTTTCAACAACGTCGGAGTGACCGTGTGGACTTGTCGGGTAGGATGGTAATGGATCAGGCTCAGTTCTTTCATAAAGAACTTAAATTAAAACATGAGTGTGACTACAGTGAAGGATGGCTTCAAAGGTTCAAGAAGCAACATGGAATTTCCATGCATAAAGTGTGTGGAGAAAAACGGTCCACAGACCACGAAGGAGATGTCCAGTATGTGGACATATTTCATAAGCTTGTAGTTGATGAGCACCTCAGTCCTGAGCAGGTGTATAATGCCGATGAAACTGCAACATTCCTAGCAAGAATAGTAATTAATAAACCTGTTTCATTTATACCTGTACTGTTGAATTATTATTACGTGACCTCGGTTGGTCCGGCAAAACTGTTAATCCAGCAAGGCTTTGGAACCAAGGGTGCTGGAAAATCGGTGGTGTACCTGTATTAGAATTTTTTAGTTCAATGAAACTGTCAATTATGATGCAACTTTTTCTGCAACAGTTGTTCTCTTTAAACATTTTTCTGTTAATGCATGTGTCTCTTTGTTCATTATATAAAAATATTTCCAACTCTAATGTTTGTTGCAAAATAAGAATGTGGCTTATGTTTCTGAAGTTTACTGTACTCTTTTGATCATTTGGGCTATTTTCATATAACTTGGTAAGTTCCATACTCAGTGCACTTATATACTGCCCTCTTGTAAAATCTGACAAATTATTACAGGTAAAAACGGTATTTTTATTAAACATATTGGTAACAATCTCTCGAGACCGGTGAATCATATATTTTGTCATTAGAATTTCCTCATTAGCGTATTTACATGGAACCAATACAGCATAACTTGAAGCCAGAAGTAAGCATAGATCCTTCTCACATTCTTGGTGAGCATGATCAAAGTCCTTACTTGGAGACAAATCCTGCAAGAATTTGCAAGGTTTTGCTTAGCCAGGCAAACCAAGAAAACTGATGCACTGCCAATGAGACATAATCACACTATGAAATGTCATGATTTTCTTCTAATCTGCTTAACTGTATTTCACTTCCTGGTTTCATTAAAGTTAAAATGTCTGAATCTGATACTAAGTGAAAAAATATATCTTTGAATGATCCAACTGGGTTCATTTAATGAATTTCTTGGATCCATATAAAAAAAATTTGCTTTTTCTTATATGTTTGTGCATTAAAATATTCATAATTCTCTAATATGTCTCTTCTTGGGTAGATTTTATTAATTCATATTCCCTCTTTTGTGTTGGTTACCACCCCACGCCCCCAGTATGTTCTTTTGTCAATTGGTCATTATATGTATTACCTTGCATATTCACAGAAACAAAACACTGAATAGTTAAATCCAATTTTTGTTTTATGATTGATGGCATTCTAAATTAAAAAATACAGACTGATATGAGAGACACCTTCAAAAGAATCAATCATAAAATTCTTAAGAAGAATAACGACAGTAAGACTTCCATCATGAAAAATTAACTACTAAATATTACTGGTATTCTTTTTAAAAATATGCAGAACATTCTGAAGCACCAAAATGTTTCTTTATGTCATTTGTTTTTGTTCTGAAGAACCTTTGCAAAAAATGCTAATCATACAAAAACATATTTATTCTTCCCATCATCATCTAAAACATTCTTACACAGAAAAAACCCACTGAATTACATCACCCAAATTCTAGTTCTGTCAAGACAAATTTTCATTAAAAATGCAATATGTTTGAAAAGGCAGTCACTGATGACAAATTCTGTTTTTCAAGATATTTTGTAATTCTGCAAATTCTGTGATGGGTCATCATAGTCATGTATCATTTATCATTGTTTCCAAAGAATATTACCCTATTCTTCACAAATATGAATTTATGGTAGATTTAGTGTTAAACATTACTTACACACACTTAAGTCAACACTTTAGAACTTTTCTAGCCACCAAAGGATCCAAGAGATATTAATAAGGATATTGATGACAAGTTTCTTTCCAACTCTTTACTTTATAACGAGTGATTTAGTTCATTTACATAAACTATTTCACAAACCTCAATATCATTGCAACTACATCAATGAGTGTAAAAAAAAATCACTTTTTATATATGATTATTATTTTGATTACAGAATTGCAAATAAAATGTTAAATTTCTCTTCACTGGTTAAATCTTTAAAGCTTGCTTTAATTATTTGCAATTTTTTTCACTGACGGACTTTTTGATTAACTATTCATTTCAATAGTAACATATTACTCAATCATGTATGTCATTTTTTCAATAATATTTCATCTGTTTGTTCTTTCCTTTGTTTATTCTATAAGATTCACAAGGATACCACACCCACCTTGGGAAACTATGCATTATCACATGGGAAGTGGAGAGTAGTAGCAAAGGAATGCAATAATGATATCAGAGTTTAAACATGCATTATTACATTACAGCTCCCTGAATACCGCCATTCAATACACAGACAATGACAAGAACATACAAACATTGTTTAGAGCTATACTGCAATGTTGCATGGTATTTGTTCAGCTGTCATTTTGTTTTACAGTATATCTGATCGTAAACAGACATTTAACAAAAACAACAATAACAGTATTAAAGGGATGATCAGTTTACGTAAGCATAATTAAAGCAATTGGCAAGACAAAATTCTGCATGAGACAAATCTTGTAACATTTTCATTAAAAAGCTGTTAATATCAGACGAGATCAAAGTCAAAATCCAAGGTCCCTTGTCCCTGGGATAAGCCTTGCATTCCACCTGGACCCTGGGCCTGCATCCCCTGAGGTTGTCCTCCCATCATACCTTGAGGTGGGGCCTGAGGTTGACCTTGCCCTTGCTGCATTAGCATCTGCTGCCTCAGCTGCTGGTTCTGTGGATATTAAATATGATAGAGTATATAAATATTATACAGTATACAAATATTATACAGTATACAAATATATGGACATTTGAGTCATAACTGAACATGAACTCAAATGATACTACTGATTTGTACCATGAGTCATTATCTTGTACAAAAATGTTTAATAAACCCAAAGTCACAGTGACCCAGATTTGGAACATGACACATCTTCATTCCAAGATGTATCCTTAGTTCAAACTTTGCAACAATAGGTTCAAAGGTACATAAATAACAGCCCAAACATGAGTTTTAAGTAATTTTTAATAAACCTGGAAAGTAAATCAGTGATTTGGGTTAGGTGTGACACATGTTCACCCAATGATATACCCATATTACAAGTTTTATGTCAATAGTTGTAGTAATGTAGTTACATCATGGAAAGGAACAATGGGCAAATGGATGGCTGGATACAGTGAATCTTATACTCCAACTTGTCAAAGCAGGGATATTGTAAAGAAGCAGAGGATACATTTACTGTATCTACAATATATACCATAAAAAAAAACATCCTTTATAAATACACATGATGCACAACCAAGATTAGCATGTCAATCTGATGAAAAATCACCAAAATTTATAATTTAACTATATTACTGATGAATTGTGTGGTAAGCAGGGTTAACCAGTAATGTAATTTATGAGCAATCAGAAACTGAAAGTGCATAATTCATTTCTAACATGAAAAAGATATAACTTTTCCATAATCACCGAAATATATAACTGAAACAGAGACAACTCATGCTGTCACAAACAAAATCTTTTCTCTATTATATCATTAGAAAATAGTATTATAACTTCTCCATTCATACATAAATACCTCATTCTCTCTTCCCCTCTCTCTATCCCTCCCTCGCCAATAATGATCAAATTTGGGACCATGTGTTATAATAAAACCCATCACGAGAGACCCATCCTTCTGCCACCAAAAGGCAGTCTAACAAGACAGCTGGTCTATTTTAACAGGTTGGAACAAAGGACCAGATTCCATAGTCAAAATTAAACACTGTTAAAGGAAGGTTACCCCAAATCACTGTGTATATATTGTAGTCTTTATTCCGAGTTCTTGTTATAATATTGCATGAATTTGTCTGAAAATAATTGTACACAGGAACATAGATATAAATCTATCATAAAACATTTACATTAATATTTTACATTCACTTGTACATGTATTTGCTTATTAATTGCAAATTTAATTAAAGGTTAATTAATTTATATTAAATTTGCTGCTTTTAACTTCATTATATCTTTCTTCCAGTTTGAGAATTTTTCTCTTTTTCAAATGGCAGTTCTGCCACTGTTATCAAAGTATTAGCATTATCAGTGATCAGTTGCAATGGCTGAGGTGGTTTTGATCAGACTTTGGGTAAATATGGAATCCATATTTGTACCAATGAATGGAAGCAAAAAATAAAATGAACTCATCCAGAAACAGAGTCAATTTATTTAGAGACAACAGCCAAAGGCCTAATTCACTGACAACTTAAATGGATTAACTCCATAAACAATGGGTATAGCTTATTGATGATGGCCTGATGTGCGGGTTGTAATCAATGTAACATCAAAAATAAGCAACAAACAACACATGCCTTTAACAAAAGCAATAAATGACTACCACTTACTAGAAATAAAGTCAAAGACACTGACTTCATTCACCCTAGGCATTATAGGTTAACTCAAAGACAAACAATGCACTCAACCTGAATCCTTTTATTAACATTTTTTACTTGTGTGGGTTTTCACAAAAAATAAAGAAACAATTAAATCTTTAAACTTATTGTACATTCATGACTATTCCCTTTTAAGATGGACTGGTTAATCTCAAAGGGCATTCATATGATTTCGGTGCCACAATGGCAGCAAGTAACATGTACTTTAGTCTGGTTTACATTCTATAACTGACACTATCTGCATGATCTGTAAAACTGGAAACTTACAGCCAGTCTCATTTTTGTTTGTTTAAAACAGTCTTTACTTTTTAGGTGGTCATGCTTACAAGTCAACTTTGTCTCAACAGTCACTCACAGCAGTGTCATCTAAAACAATCTGCTCTTTGCCTGTGGACACTCCTAAGTGGCAATATTTACAAAGGATTAAATCAAGGTCAGTGGTGTTTTTATGTTTATGCAATGTGGCCATTCATAGCAATGTCAAAATGTTTATTTTGCCTAAAAATTATGGTTGCTGGTCAATTTCGGCATGTGGATACTATGGTATTTATATAATAAAGTTGATCCATGAATTATGATTGTGGTTATAACAGGTAGTCACTCACAGCAGAGGTCACTCTAGATGGGTTTTACCATACCTGTTGATTCAAAAGCAGGTGCCTAAGATGCTGTTGCTGCTGTTGCTGCTGCTGCTGCATCTGTAGCTGTTGTTGTCTTTGTTGTTGCAGTTGTTGTTGTTGTTGTCGTTGTTGCACTGAAAGCACAGATGTAACTAATATGAGATAACTTAATCATACTTTATGAAATATTAAACCATTGCAAAACTGATATGATAAAAGGAAACAAATTGACCCTAACAACAATCTGTATTACTAGTTTGAATTGCAAACTTCAGTTAAACCAATTTTTGATGTGAAATATATTTTCTGAATAATGCTTACCTTATCATAATGCTTACCTGATTATTATATACTTATCTGACCATAATGCTTACCAGATTATTATATACTTACCTTACCTTAATACTTACCAATCATAACGTTTACTTGATCATTATATACTTTTCTGATCACAAGACATTACAGCAGTATATCCACAACCTCATAAACCTAGCCCTCTCAAACTAAAAGAAGATTCACCATATCTTAGCCTTAAATATACCTCTGCCTTTCCAGCAAATCACAACTACTCTTATGCTGGAGATCATCCTATCATTAAAATAGTATGTAACTCTTTTTTATGACAACTGCAATATGTACCAAAGTTTCACAGCAATAAACTGAAAACTCTGAGAGCAATTGCATTTGCAAAATTCTGTCATAAATTGCATCCAGCTGCAAAACTAAAATGGTAAAGTCTCTAATCAAATTGAAAGTGCTAGCTATTTGTCAATTTGCACATCTGCAAATGATAACTACAGTAAGTATTGTGGCAATTCATTAAAAACAGTCAGACTTGTTGCATTCACAATACTGTTATACATTACATCCAGTTTCAAGTAAAAAGGAGTAATAACTCTAAAAAGCACTGTAGGGGCAGTGATTTGTCAAAATGTACGTCTTCAGATATGTCCATAATATGTACCAAGTTCCACAGAGATTGATTAACAAGATGCCCTAGTGGATCGGATATTGCCCTCCTGTTTACATAGCTCAACTGTTGCCCATTTCAAGGAGGAAGCTTACACAGTATAACTGTAATAACTTTTTGTAAAACACAACCAATGTAAACTATCTCCCAAGCTCAGTTGAACAAACGAATCAACCTGTATTATTCCCTCTGATGAGTTACAATAGTAACGAAACTGGTCAGGGACAGGGGGTGACTAGGACACCCCAGCAGAAGGGAGAGTTCGCTTCCATATCTAAACAGTCATCATCTTCCCTATCTCCTAAGCTTTATATCACATCTGATTTTACCTATCTGACTTTATCCTGGTAAAAAATTATTTCTAATTATTTCTAAAGATACAGGCATAATTAATATGCATTGCCCTTTATCACAATCCAAGTCATCCAAGTTCTTTATGACATCAACCTATTTAACCAGTCTGAAAATGGATGAGATATGTTGTCCCAAAATTTAGAGAGGTATCAATTTAAGCTGATCAGATACAAGATTACCCCATTCCTAAAGACAGATGTCACTTATAATCAAACTTATTTAGCATCATGCAAATATTAGAATATTTAACAAGTTTTATCAAAATCTGATCAGAAAATTAACTGTTAGATTGTTGCAAGTTCACATCATAAATATGCACGAGTTTCACTCATACTAATGCTCATACTAACGCTCAACAAAGACTTTGGAGCCATAAACCTATTTACCAAATTCCTATACAGCATCTAGAGTGGTCAAAAGAAAACCTTAGCAAATTATAAATCTTGCTCATAATAAAACAAATCAATTATATATCTTGATGATACAGCAGATAAAAAAAGCTGCCGAGGTGATGACAGCCAATCAGATGCAAAATCAACTCATTAATATGCATGGATCTCCTTCATAAGTATACTCACCCAAATTGTGATGATTCAGTTACCAAAACTGATCAGAAATTCAAGCTATACCAATCATATGTAAGCTGAACCTCATTAATATGCATGGATTCCATACATTATTGAATTCATGTGAGATCATCATATAAGCCTATAGTTGAAAATTTTTCAAAATCACAGCATGGATATGGCTTCCATACTTATAATAAGCTCAGCCAATCATAGCATGGATATGGCTTCTAACCTGATAATAAGCTCAGCCAATCATAGTATGGATATGGCTTCCATACTTATAACAAGCTCAGCCAATCATAGCATGGATATAACTTCCAGACTGATAATAAGCTCAGCCACTCATAGCATGGATATGGCTTCCAGACTGATAATAAGCTCAGCCAATCATAGCATGGATATGGCTTCCAGACAACCTTAGCCAATTACTGCTGCAGCCAATCACCACACTATTTATCTGTGAATCCCAATCACTATTAAAACTGCAATATCTTGATGATATAACCATGTATTCTAAGTCTTATCAAAATCTGACATGAGGATTTCTATATAATACTGCCTGTAGAGTGGTATACACTCTATGCTCATGCCTGGTCCATATGCTCTTACAGGAGACCTTGCAAATACCATCCATTTTTGTGCCATTTCACAAATCTTTGCCATCCTTTGGAGAATCATAACTTTGGGTGAAATATACTTCTCATCATCTTGCCTAATCCTGTTTATATTTAATTAGTTTGCACTTTAAGTGTCAAATTTTATCTTACAATAACGTAATTGGCACCATTAACTGCCTGCACCATGATGTTTAGTACTTCAAATTCTTCTTGTACTCATCCTTTTCTTACAAGCATATATAACTTATTCCTAGTAATATGATCATTTCTGTCATTTCTTTGGCATTTATCTTAATTCATATCATCAACATAACAGTCATCTCTGTGCAGTGTTTGACTCATTTCATTTTCCTTTCTTTTGCTTTCTTTTATGATAAGTTTCAACACTGGGTATGATTACATGTGAGATGTGCAAGCATTTTAAGCTGGTTAAGATAATCATCCCATCTGCATAAATTGTATGTGGAACAATTCTTACTCATCTGAAAAGAGATGGGTGACCATCATGATGAAGTGAAATATAAATGTAGAAGAAAGCAGATGCCATTAGTATTGTTGCCAATGCTACATTCATTGCAATCATGACAGAGTCAAAAGAGACAGAAAAATCATCCTTTCCAAACACTCTGGTAATCTTTGCCATTATGGGCTTCCTACATAGTTACTGCCAATTCTCAGTGTCAGAGCATATTTCTTATGGCACAGACTTACCTGGCCAGTACACATTACACTTTGAGTAATATATTTGAAGAAGAAAATTTGTGAGAAAGGGTGAGGCAACATTTAATAGTAAGATATTGTGAAGTCAATATTACCTGGAATAGGTTATTATATATAGGAATCATTATATATAGGAATCCCACACAACTAAGTGACTTCCAAATACATTTTCTGTCACTTACACTAAAGGATAATTTCACAAACCCAAGTAACTTTCATGTACGCTTTCTGACAAAACACTGTTTACAAAATGAAAGCTGACAAAAAAAAGTTTAGCATTTAAACTGTAAGAACATAGCTGTTGTTTTCTTTTCGTAGTGACCTTTATTTTCCAAAACATTTATTTCATAAAATTAACTGTAAGACTTTATTCCCTCTCTGCCTGAGAGGAACTTATGAAGATGACATGGGTTATAGTACTGTGACAGGAGTTGGCCTTATTGAAGATAAATATATAAACCTTTGTATTTCTAAATAATGACAATTTGATAAAGTGCCCAGAAATGAACCTGCAGTACTTATAGGTTACTGCATTTGTATAGGAAAATATGAATGAGTTTTTCTGATAGATATACTGCATGACCTTGGGAGAGCAGTATATCCATCTGACAAATGAGTTCATATTTTCCCATACAAATGCAGTAACCTTTTTATTATATGCTCATTTTCTTATTCTACCTAAGGCTTAATTATATAAACAAAAATACACTACAGGAAACAAAGTAACTGAATTTATGCTGTATTTCAATCTAAATACACAAGCGGAGATTCAACAGTACACAAGAACAATATGAATGCACACATGACTCTGACCAGCTAAATTTGAACTTAGTCACGTGCTCGATATTACTTTCAAAAGAAATTGTTGTTTTGGTCTACCAAAAATTGAAATTTAGAGTCATATTGTAAATGAATGCGCTTTGCAACTTTTCCATTTGGTCTGGAATGAATAGACTTTTGTATTTTTGTCAATTCTACTAACTTTCATGATTATGAACTGGATTTATCTGTGTCTGCATGAAGTAACATCTCATTTGTGCAGTGAGGGAGCAGCGACTTGACTCATTTGCATGTGTGTTTCTGTTCTGTCACTTTATGTTTGGAATCATAATGTGGGAAAAATATGAACTCTTTCAATTATAATTATCAAAAAGATGCATTGGAATACAATGTTCATTTCATTTTGAGTGCAGTAAGAAGGATGTTTTTGCACTTGGGATGTAGTTGAAATTACAGTACAATTTTGAAATGTGTAATCAAGCTTTTGAACCCATGACATGGCTCGTGTAATTCGGACTTGCAGAACTAAGAAAGTACATTTTGAGGAAATTCAGGATGTAAAACTGTAAGTATATTTTTTGCCATTCTTATTACCAGCTAAAGAAGACAGTTTATGCCTTGTCACTTGCATGTTATTTGTAGGGACCCAGCAATTTTATGACCTGTCTGGCATCTATCACTGGCCTAAATCCGAAACATTGTATCAAGAAAGTCAACACGGAATGTGGCAAAGCAGCTGGTATGTGGCAGTCCAAAAAACATCTGCTTTAGTTAATTCAGAAACAAATTTAATTAACCAAACCGTAAAGCATCTACTACATTACTGTACATGATTTGTTTACAAAGTAGTTCCTAATACACTACTGGACACACGTCATACACATGAGTGCAATATGAAGGTGTGCAATATTGTAAAATATTGTATGATTCTGACAATGTAAAGTTAACAGAGACAAAAAATGAGCATATAATAATCTTTGATATTGTAAACCAATACCCACACTTCTATTATTAACCTACATCCCATTACAATGCATGGAGAAAAAGAGGTATATTATTTATCATGCACACCAGATATCTGTTTCAGCGGTATATTATTTATCATGCTCCCTAGATATGTATTTCGGCAGTACATTATTTATCATGCTCCCTAGATATCTATTTCAGCGGTACATTATTTATCATGCTCCCAAGATACCTATTTCAGCGGTACATTATTTATCATGCTCCCTAGATACCTATTTCAGCGGTACATTATTTATCATGCTCCCTAGATACCTATTTGAGTAATACATTGTTTATCTTGCTCACTAGATATCTATTTCAGCAGTACATTATTTATCATGCTCACCAGATACCAATTTCAGTGGTACATTATTTATCACGCTCACTAGATATCTATTTCAGAGGTACCAGTCATAAACAGTAACACCTACTCCAATATTACCACTTGAGTACACACCCAACTGTCATGTTTGACACTTGAGTGCTTTAATACCAGGTCAGCAGAGCATTAATCAGAACAAACAAGGGTTTGTTTGTCTTTATTTTTAATGTTAGAACCCAAAATAATAACTGGGAAGAGGTATATATTTCAACTGGTCAATACTTCTTTTCAAAGTTGCAATGTTGTACATAATCCACTCATGCCGGCATGCAGGAAAAATTTTTCAACTTAGAAAACAGATTCAAGTTATTGATTCAGAAACAAACATGTAAGTCATACATAGCACTATAACAAATGGAATATGACATTTAAACACAAATCTTAACTGTTGATGATGACAACATATGCTACTGTTTTTGTGTTGCCATGGTAACAGAATAAGTTATATCTTGTCCGCTTGCATGCATAAGTTGTGTACTGAATCAGTGTTGTACAGTGTATCTGATTTAAGTTTAAAATTTAACATTTCTGCAGAAATTTCTTGCAACTGCAAAT
Organism: Megalonaias nervosa; assembly: GCA_016617855.1. NCBI lineage: Eukaryota > Metazoa > Mollusca > Bivalvia > Unionida > Unionidae > Megalonaias > Megalonaias nervosa. Next base: position 16,034 of record JAECUM010036248.1, read on the forward strand.
GGTGCTCTGATGACCTTGTGAACACTTGCAAGGAATGAAAGCATATTATGATATACTGGTGGAGTAATTCCTTAAAATCATATCAAATTTTGATCCAAATACAGAAACAAAGGAACAAATTAAATGACTTTCAAAATCTTTAAAACATAATCTTAATATTGTTGACCATATAGTGGAAAAGGGTACCTCAGTTTCCCAAACAACTAAACATGTGATACACAAGTTAGACACAAATAAAAGTGAACTTAACTGAAATATAACTGTAAGAAACCTTCAATATATAATTATTCAACTTTTTAAGACAATTTTAAGGCCCAAAATGAAATCATAATATAATAAGACTTACAATATACCAAAGCTTCAAGCTGAATATCAAGTGATATATGGCACATTGAATAAAACGAATCGAGTGTTATGTGGCATATACATGCATTAAGAGATTCAATCAATGATGGTAAACTAAATATTTTTTAAAGTCAGGTGCAAGATGACATACCAAGCATCTTTATTCAGTATCAATATTACCATTTATACAAGCAAGCTGAAAGCTTTATTTCATAAAGCTACTTTGTTTATTGAGATGAAACATTTTAACCAAACGAAGTGACAGCTTAACCTAAGGTTCTTTGACAAAAAAAAAGTTAAATATATTCCTGACTACAAATGAATTTGTACAATATGAAATAGCCATCAGAAGAATGGATGAACTCCTTGACAGGACTATACCTGTTACAAATGTAGAATTAAACACAATTCAAACTCCCATGATCTGTAATGATTTGGCCTAACCATATTATGCATAGACAAATCAAAGTCTGAACTCAAATTACCTTCAGGTTTGAATTTTTTTAACATCTAAGCTCTCCATGTTATTTATCTGTGTGTCTGGATTTTTAAATCTCGAAAATTCAAATTTCAGTGCAGAGAACCTTTCATTTAACAAATCATGATTCATAATTGATCATGTAAGTTGCTATGCATAAATATAGACTACTGTTGAAGGGGAGGATACTTGTGAGGTTGTATGAAAATTGGGTCCATGCAAGATAAATTATTATGCAGCAACCAATGCAATTTCTCATCCAGCAAACTTTGCCTCTGACCTAGACTGCTCCAGTGGCCTAGGTGGTTAGAGCATCCACCTCAGATGTGGGAGGTCATGGGTTTAAGCCCCAGTCGAATCATATCAAACGTTTATAAAAATGGTAATAGCAGCTGCCTCGCTTGGCACTCAGCATTAAGAGGTTAGTGTTAGAACTGGTTGGCCTGGTATCAGGATAATATGACTGGCTGGGACACGATACTACGTCTGTGACATAATGCCCCAATACTATACATCACTATAAACTGCCACACTGCAGACATTGTAGCAATATAACTGAAAAATTGTTAAAGCTACATTAAAAATCCAAATCACACAAACACACCTTTGACATATTGTTCACTGACTCAATAGGAAACTGTCCATTCTCAAGTGTGATGCAACTATGAAGTTGAAAAAAAAAATTGGTTGTAGAAAATCTTGAGGAAAGTAGACTTTTTTGTGTACCACACAAATTGACATTTTAACTCTTGTGACCTTGACCTTCAACCTCTGGGTCTGAGAGTCAAAAGGGAGATGGCCATTCTCAAGTGTAAACCACATAAAAAAAAGTTTGATGAAAACTGGATACAAGGGAAACTTGGCTTATCAAGAGGAAATCAATAAAAATTCAATGTCAGCTTTCACCTCTCAGCCTCACAAACACTCCTGTCCAGTCTTGCTATTTAGTTTCATAAAATTCAGACCAAGGAAATTTGACTTGTCATGCAGGAAGCACAATCACAGTATCAACTCCAATGACCTTGACTTCAACTTATCAGCCCTCAGATCAATAGGATTTTGAATCTATCTAAAGAAAAGGCACATATCTGA